>VYYJ01003450.1:0-16590 GCA_021029165.1 Cyphoderus albinus | reverse complement strand
AAATTACAGCTCAAATAAATAGTTACGGATGGAATGTAGAGATTCGATTTATTTTATACAACTTTGGTGGTTTGAAGCGTATTATCTTAAATCAAAAAAAATACATAACATTACAAAAACTGTTATGTAAATTGTAAATATGTAAAATAGAAATTGCTCAGTGTTATGGTAATGAAACAAAACGCAGCTGCACAGAAGATCGGTTATTTAGTTCAGCAGAGAACATCGGGTGTCCCAAAAATAATTGCTGCCTACTTATACATATCGGATCAATCAAATTAATCATGCATATTGGTTGCTAATGGCAACTTATTGTACATTGCTTTTGGGCCACCCGATATAATTAAAAATTAAAGGGAGTATTTCAATAAAACAATCAACGCAAAACTTAAAACAATCTAGAAAAGAAAATTATTTTTACTTAAAACAATAATAACGAGATACTTTCAATATACATTCGAATCTCTTTAAATTCGGGTTTTACAAACATCGTTCAGTCTCGGTCAGTTTCTCTGGTACAACTGAACAATCAATTAACTAACTGAGCTTCATACACTGAAAAAAAAACTATTTACATTATTTATCTTAATTTACTTAATTGCTGACGCAATTAACGCTTATATATGTAACTATGAATTATTATTTATGTACAACAGTTATCGATTCACTCAATGGAAGCTCAAAATTCGTACTGCTTTGGAAGATTTGCTTGAGTTGGGTGGGGTTTTTAACAGGACGATGGAATCCATTCATCTTGGAATCTCTTCGATATTCGATGGGAACATTGACATCATTAACAAAGACATCGAAGAACAACAACGCGGGGTTATACGAGACACGCATAACATTTTATAATTAGAATTGCAAATTATGCGTATAAGACGAAAATAAAAGATTTGATCCTATCCAGTATATAAAATATTGCGGTGAGTGAAGTGAGACGTTTTTAGTTATTCTGGTCCAATTTCTTCAGCAAACAAAATTATTCTTTGCACGCATTGATTGTATTGTTAAGTTATTGTAAATTGTAACAAAACCAATATCGAGGTCATTTTCATGTCTCAAATTGCACGCACGAATGCATCATTATAGGAACTTGAGTTTTTCAACTTTCATTCTTTGTAACAGTAATAGTAATAATGATATGTATGTATTCAGTAACATCAACTGGAAATATGAGACTAAAAAAACTCTTCTGAAGCCTAAATCTATGTAATTGTGAATCATCGCATTTTCCGTTGTAAATAGTTAATTTTTATTATAATCTAAATTTTAGATCGACTTGTCACCTCCGGCCTGTTCATGTCGGCCTCTTCACAGGTCAACGCTTGGAATTTTTTGCATTGAATTTTTTTAGTATTCATCTATAGTCTGCATATGGCACCAGGCGTACTCATGCATTAATTAATTCTCATTTTTGTATACAGTATTTACGTATAAAGTATTTTTCAAAGATTATCGATTATGTTTTATCAGTATCAAGTATTAATAATGTCTCGCATAAAAATGTCCAACGTACAAAAATCTTAAAGCTACACAAGTTACAAAAGTACCAAAACAAGTATTTAAGTGTTTTTCAAACACCATTTAAAGTGATCATCAAAATTAACTTAGTCTGAGGACGGAGAATTTATAGAGCCAGAAATGGCAAAACTTAGAAAATGTATGTAATAATAATAATTATTATAACTAAATAATATCTACGTATAAAATTTCGCAAACATGCAAAAATTAAAGTGACCCTCCTCGATGTTCAATGCTATTGAAAATAAGATTATTAAATAGGTAAGAGATATGATTTTTATACTGGTGTGCTTCCCCTTATTGGAGGCCTATTGAGTCGAGGAGGAGGTGGAGGAGGAACGGAAGGCCTCCTACTTCCAAACCCATTTGGTTCTTCAATAGAGGAAATGTCTTTCTCCCTAACATCGAGCACTTTAACAGTTTCACTTTCATCGCCGATTGTTTTCGGCAGATTGGAGGGTCGGCTTGGCGGTTCTCGGAGCAATCCAGCAATCAAGATAGCCATAATGACTACAACGACCACAGCCAAGATACCGATAACTAAAGCGAATTCCACATTCTTACTCTTCGCCTGATCCGCCCACGGCTTCACAACACTTTGCTTCCAATCAACACAATAATCTTTCTCGTAGCACTGGCTCTGAATGTCTCTGCAATGCTCGAGTTGAAGCTGACGAACAACCCCCACGGCACTTTGGTTCCTCTTCAAAACGTCACAGGTTCCGGACTCATATGCGCTCTGGATTCTCCGGAGAAGTTGGCGGTTAGCACAACCCATAACCGTCGCGTGGGTGTATCTCACCACGGATTTTTTATCCGGGCTTGTTTCAATCGTTTTTACTTGCATTCTCCCCAAAGTGCATGTCGCTTCATTAGCCCTTTCTGCGGGACAAGCGTCATCGTTTAATTGCATGATACGCCAGGTGTACGTCTCGTTCATTTGGGGACATGGGTCTATGTAACTGTTGAAATAATACAGACTCTTTAATTCGGACTGAATAAAAGCTCTGACTCGTTGACATTCTACGTTGTCTCCGGGACAGTCCATTGACAGGCATTTAAAACAAAATAATCCGTCGACTCCTACAAAATTAAATATATTTAAATTCATTTTCAATTTCCATTAGATCATAATACCGTACAATAAAATATTTATTTGTGACAATATTTGTTAATTTGTTTCTAAGTACCCATCGAATACATCGCAGAGAGTATGAAGAAGACACACAGAAAATTTCTCATTTTGAAGCACACCTTTGAGAAGAACCCTCATTAAAATTTGGGTCTACCAACACCAAGCTCCAACTAAGCAGAGAATTTCCTCAGAAATCCTAACGGAACTGAAAACCAAAAAGTTTTTAAATTCATTTAGAAAAATTCATGTGTGTACATTTAAAATTAAAAGCTGCTTTTACTGAAAGTAAGTCTCATGACTCATGACATGACTGACAATTTTTTACAGTTGAAGTTCATATTCTGTGTGCTACATATTTACTCAAATACAATTTTAATTGACATTAGTTGTCACATGTCATAGTTTGCATATGCACAATTTTATTTCAAATGAGTGATTGATGCAGTGGCGTTTTGTCTTTGTCTGATGATGAAAGATTACTGATGGCGATATGAAATTCACAGTTTGCAATTTGTGATCGTTTAGCTTTAAATACATAGAAAAAACGGTGTCACTGAGCCAGAATCATATTACCCTAGAGAGAGCAATTGACGCCTTCCTGTGTTCGTGAGCTTCCATTCATTCACTCACAGTCACGGAGTTATATGCAAAATTCCGGGTCTCTGAGCCTGACTATGATCCATGATTTGCAAATGATAGAAAATGCAAACTAGCTGATAAATAAGTAAAAGTGAAGAAATAGAATCAAGAAGAAAGACGTTTTTACACCACTTACCTCAAAAACTTGAATTTCAATGATGATGGAGATGGAACGTGCTTCAATCACTTTTTTCTTGTGTTGCCGAAAAAAATGCAATTTATTTAACAGATAAACTTGCTAACTGCTAAAAAGGCGAAAGTCTAAAAAAGTTATAAAAATAAACTGATGAACATGTTTTATAAGATAGAATCTTGCTCGCTCTGTCTTGCTCTCGACACTCTTTCTTCTTACAGACTGAAAATTTTCATGCTCAGTCACAATCACAGCTACTTGTTGCTTGTATGCAGATCTCATTCGAACTCATGCAATTTTACTGATGCGTGAAATATTTCTATCTGAAATGAAGATGACCGACACGTTCTCAATAACATTTCTCCTTTCCTAATCAAAATCCCTCTCTTAGGTTCAAGTCAAGCCAATATCAAATCACATCACTCGCATCAGTTAAATAGTTAGGACTCTCTTAATGACAGTCAAGTCGTCTTGTCTTTGGTGGATGTGGATGGATAACCCTACGAGAATCAAGCATCAAGCATCAGAGTTGACTTTTACTATAGAGGTATTAAGGCATTATTTCATTTCATATGGAGTTATTATTGGTTGTTAAAAATGCATGGTTGGAATGGAACGAAATTGAATGTAAGTAAGCACATTATTATATTTTATTATTATTATTATAAATACCCAAGCCAAATTACATTTCGTCTTGTGATGATACGATACAACTGTGAAACTGTGAATTGGATCTTCGTCAGTCAAAGTGTAAATCGCATATTATATTCGAGATGTATCAGGTCTAGGTTGCTACTTTACTTCACTTGACTTTCTTTACATGGTGCTGAAGAACGAGACGGAATTTTTTATTGTTACTTACTCGATACTTCATTGCCTTGCTCTATGCTAAGTAACTGCGAAGAAGCCAGGAGCCAAGTAAAAAAAATCTGCTCCGTCTTGTTAAAATAAGGAGGTAGTAGCATCATTATTATATTAGATTAGAATAGCTGAATTTTGTGAATGATGGTCGTTTCAATGTGAAGCATTATTCTATCGAAGATTTTTAGTCACCTTCGCTCTACCTCATCGTCAAACATCAGTAACAGAATTTTACTTAGAAATCGAATGTTAAGTATGCATGTATGTACCCAGTACCAGAGCAGGACCAGTTAGTACCCAGTAAACTACATTACATTAATAAGGACATTAACGAATGCTCATTTATGTACAGAAAGATTTTTAGCAGCTACCATAACCAGCTCTTAGGCAAAGTCAACTTTCAACTGGATTTACCAGATTATGTGATGGCAAAGATGTTTATGATATTAAGATGATGACGAGTGGTGTCGGTCGCGTTAAGCTCTCTGCAACCTTTGAAACTGCGCAAGCCAAGGATTTTCCATTTTTCATAGTTTGCATCTTTCCTCAAGTCTTGGTCTAGCCAGCCACAATAAGTACCATTTGCACCATTACCATTCTAATTTCAGTTCAATCTGCTCGTCATTTAGAGCATGATAATACCGCAGCAGAATTATGCATCTGCCTCGAAAAAAATTAATGTTAATAACAATAAATAATATTGATTGTACAAGTAATCATTCCCAGTGTCTTCGTTTAATGAGTGAAAATAAGCAAATGGCATTTTTCAGTTAAGTTTTTAAACAATTTCATTTTTACATACTCCAAGCGAAAGATAATCGTTGGTCGAGTTGAGCTCGAGCTGCAGGAGCTTTTAACAGAGACCTTGCATTAGTCATCTACTGCCTAAGCCTAGTCTGCGTCAATCTGCAAGCGACTCATCTCATTTGTTTTAAGATGTGCGATAATCAACATCGCCACCAAACCAGAACAGAACGGGTGTGCTTTAATCTCTGTTTGTTGCTAGTTAAGGATTCACAGAATTCGAGAGAGACGCTTTTGTATGGAATGATAATGATGATAAATGCGAGCAAAAGGAAAACTCCTCGTCCTTACATACTAAGAAAAGATTGATACGACGATAGGTTAATTTAAATCATTAAGTGTAAATTACGAGAAAAACAAGCAGTCAGTCGAGTCATTCCTAAATAAACCCATGAATGAAATGAAATGAAAAAATTTCAGCTGCGCAAGCAAGCTGAGATTATGAAAAATGTTTCAGAATAAACTTTTGCCATATTTAACCATATCGGGGTTTATATTAATAAAATCTACAAAAATTCGAATAAGTCTATGTATCTCATGAAATGAATGTGGTCGTTAACTTTTTAACAGTATAACAGGATGTCTGCATTTTTTCTCTTAATTCGAAGGAAATGGCGAAATTGAGAAGCGTTCGAAAGTTGTCATACCTTATTAAAGAAGCGAGCCGCTCTCTTTCAAGCCAATTTAGGAAAGATATTTTATAACCTACCTAAACCTTAACCTACCGTTGATTTATGTGACATGCCAATTTTTAATTGAAAAGCAATATGATTTTTGCTCTGCTCCCTGCCATTTATGGCGCCGACGACAGCTCAGCTTAGGGTTATTCGCACAAGACTTTTCTCAACAACGTCAACTTTGAAACCACAAATGTCAGAAACTGGCATCAAAATCATAACCGACAGTATGTAACGGCAACAACTTAAAATTGATGGGCAAATATTTACACACCTAATGCCAATGCGAGCTTTTAAATAATGTCAGTGTCATTTTATCATGCAAAGCAAATTCTTGTTAAAACTACAAACAGTTAAGTACATAAAAAATACAAACCTTTAATCAATAGTTTTAATTTTAAATAATTTCTGCTGCTTCCTCCTTAAGGAAAAAGAGTCAAACAATCCATGAACCAAAGGAAACTGATGTGATGATATAGTAAAATATCGTTATCGTCAGTGATTATATAACTGATAACTGATAACTGTGCTCACAAACTGAAATCACAGATAAGCTCCACAGATTAAAACCCAATATTTAATTCATCAATTATGAATCAGTCAATTTTTCCGTCTTTCCAAGAAGCGTCTTTAATCCAAGGTAATGAAATAATTCAGTGGCAAAGATAAATACACTCGGATGTATTATGTAACGCTACTAGATAGCTACTAGCCAAACTTGCTACAACTCTCAGAATTATTTTCCAAATTTTCTTCGTGAGGAATGTGGCTCATCTCATCTCATGGTATGGTTCAGTCATGAAGATGAAATATTTCTCGAAGGCACTAAATAATCGTTTTATATTATTTTGAACAACTCTGCTGGATATTCACTGATGTTCATCTACACGCACATTGTGAGAGAGACGCATCTACTTATAACAATTCACTTCACATAACATTGACCAAGAAAATCAGTGCTTCCAGCAGGACTACCAAAATGGAATCTATAAAGCACAATGAATATTTTTTTCCTAGAAGCAAGCGCTTTTTATTTACATTCTGGTTGTGAATCATGCACAATATGATTATTAAAGTGATGTACAAGCCACAAGGTAAGTAGAAAGGAGAGACGTATTACACATGAAAATCATCCCATCATCATCATGAAGACCACGGACCACGACGACCAGACCTGGGAGAGGGTTGTTTCATCATTTCAAGTTTTTAGGGTTGTTATTTTGTTATCCAGATTCCAATGCCAAGCGAAACTGGTCTTGTAAGTAAATGGATCCTCCTGTGGTACATTTTATGATACCTAGGTACTATTCAGAAAGTCACGACTGACGTTATGAAATGAAACACCAGAGATACTTGTAACTTGTGACTGACAATTGCAATTGCAATGCAAGAGAACAGAATGGAAATGGATAAGTGAACTGAACCAGACCAGAAATGGTTTTAGGCATCTGCCGCTCACTTGTTTCCTTTTCTAGCTTTCATTTCTTTCATGGACCATGAATATTTCGCAACGTTGCACACGCAAAGGCAACGAAATAATGACTTCCACTTCGAATAAGGAGATGATGGGAGGTGACTAATAATGAATGACAAAATGACAATGTGTGTAGTGTATGTGTGTAATAAATAAAAATGTGTTTGCATTGTATTGTATTGTGTAACATAATTACATACATACTCTCATAATCATATTGTTCAGCAACTTAAACTTTTCAAGTCAACATAACACCTGCACCTGCGGAAAGAATTGTAGAAACTCTTCCTCTGGCTTTTCTCTTTGTCTCTCTGAACTAAACATGGGCTTTTCGGCATACTACTAGCTACTTGCTTTTAAACATGCGCCACGCCAAAGTAATGCAAATTCTTCGCAACTTCCTTCTTGCTAGTCTCGTTTCATTCTTAGATCTTTCTTGCAGTTGCAGCAGCTATGTGATAGTGATAGTTATGTAATTTCATAAGTAGGAGGTCCAATATTTAATGTATTTACACTGTGCAAAAACATGAGATGCCCCATTAAATCAAATCAAGGAAAGTAAAAGTAGCTACAAAACAATTTTTACTTCCTCAATTAACCCATAAAATGAATTTTATAAAGCTACGAATGTTTTCATGAAATCAAATCTCAACTTGCCCCGTATGTAACAGTTCCACTTCCACCCGACTCAAGAAGTAAGCTTACGTCATTACGACTCGTAATTTACGAATTACGAGTATTACGACTTGTGAAATAAAAAGGTTTCATTGTTTGTGAATAGAGCCGCATAAAATGTCACGACACTATGATTTTAATTTAACAATGCGAGCAAAAATGTTTAATTAAATGTTGAAAGGGCGCTTTAAATTCGGCTTAAGAATGCTGAGAGAAATTGCATGGATTATGGATGGAAGCAAAGGAAAGTTTTTAATATCAGAACCAAAGTGGAAATGAAAAAGAGTATCTTGCAATAAAGCTGAGTTTAAAATTCATAAATAACGATGCATTTTATTTCTGTCTCGTCGTTATACACTTTATAAGTCAGTAATAAAATAAAACAAACAACATTTCGTCGTAAACACACTCATTTCACTTCTTGACTCATATGAATCCAACTGGAAAAAAGTCAAAGTGAAAAGTGAATGCAAAACATTTTTGTATGACTAACGTTAACCTTTTCAACTTTTATATATACATTCATTCGGTAATTTAACCTACAAAACAACAGTTACACACTATCTAAGATCGTTGAACGCGTTGCGGGCGACAAAATGATTGTGTTTGTTGGTTTGTTCGATGAGCAGAAAAAATAACGATACAAAAATATTTACACTTCAGTTATAAAACATCTCTTAAAAGGTAATAAATAATGTGGATGTGGGACAGGGGCATTAATAGAAGGAGAATTATTGGGGCTCGTTAACTAAACTTTGACTTGACAAAAGATATAATTAAGTAAAGTAAATAAAACAAAACTGATTGTGAGACATTTCATTTCTTTCAGCTAAATACAACGAAGGTTTACAAAACATTTTTTGGACTAAAAACGAAAAACGCCTTCATCTACGTCGCTGCTACACTTTGGTCACCACCTACATTACCTACAACCGGATTTGCGCAGGTAGGTAAGTTCGTTGAATATACAGATATCGTCGGTGTGTAAGCTTTGAGCCATTCCTTGTCCGATTCTTTAATGGTAGCTTCAAACCCCTCCAAATCATCAATTGGATCATAAGAAATGCCCATGAACCTCTCATAAAGCTGAGAAAGTTTGCCCACTTCTTTCCACCACAACTGTTCAGTCGGTGCCTGGAGGACCACCGGCCGCACATTTAGATAAGAGAGATTGTTACAATTTTTGAGAAAGCTGTTTAGCACATCCGAGTATCTCATGGTTCCCGCATCCGCGATCAAAACTTCTTTCAGTCGATTCCCACCTTTCTTCGTCAAATTCACCAGCTCCTGCCCATCCAGTGTGAACCCCGTCAAATGAAGCCGTTCAATTGAGGAAGAGACGCCTTCCAGATTTGTCATTTTCATTATTACCGACCCAACGACATTCGGGTCATTTCCGTTTGACGATGCACAGGACAAGGCTAAAGTCTTGAGTTGAGAACATTTTGAAAAAATCGACATGTCCACGGACTGCTCAGGTACCGGTACTTGGTTTTGAACATTTTCACCCCTCTGCGCAACATTAGCCCCTGCTGCAGGCACCACAGTTTGGACATTGTAGACGACCACTTCACTTAAGGATTTTGCATTGGCGTAAACAATTTGCCGCAAAATGCTCCAAGATAATTCTCCTGGTGAGTAGAATTGCAAGACTTGCAGATTCTTCTGTGCCAATAGAATACTGACTATTAAATCCTTGGCCGCGTTATTTAAGTTTAAAACATCGTCCCGAAACCGGAATTTGGTAAGATTAAGTGACATTAAGTTTCTCCGCTCCTCGTCGTTTATAGTTGTTGGTGTGGACCTCAAATACGACTCCGTGTTCAATGAATCTCCCCTGTCGCCAATTTGAAGCTCAATCTCTTTTAGTGTTCGGCGGTGACGATCTAGGAATTTCAGTAGGGATGAAAAGTTTCCCCAGAGGGAGAAATACAAACGAAATGACTGTAAATTTGGAAATGTAGCACGAAGAAAAGCCTCAATATTTTCTTCCTTTGTAAATGGATTCCCCTGTGGATATCGTAACAACTGGAGATCGAGAAGAGTCACTGAGGTCAACTTCCGGATGCAGGGGTCAAACTTAGCTGACTGAATTAATCCCCCAACCCCAAGCGTCTGGTGTGTAAAGACTAACCGTTCCACGGCAGTGGACTGGTTCAAAATCTTCAGCAGGTTTGGTGACGTGATCACTCCATCGAAAGTGAGTTGCTTTAAACGATTCGGATGACTAAAGATTTTCGAGCAGCGGAGAAAAAGTCTTTTCGAGCTGAAGTGAACTACGTGACAGGATTTGACGCGCAGCAGTAAAAGTTTCTTCAGACGAGGGGCGCTGTTCGACTGGTCGAATTTTAAATGGAAAGGCATGTGCTCATCCACTTCCTGCTTAATTTGGTGACAAAGCAGTCTCATATTTAGGAGGTCATTGGATGCCAGCATTCCGTAGATTTCCACACGTACCTTTCAAATAGTTAATTGATTAAATACTCACTTTAGTATGTAGCAAATAAAACAATCATAAAAGCTCGAATAAAATGTCAAGAAACTTACCTCAAGTGGTAACAGCTGAAAGATATCTTCGTGTAGTTCTTGTTTCGGTAACGGATTATCGATACTCATTTTGGATGATGGGAGTTAATTAATATTAAATGATTAAACTTTCAAAGATCTTTTTTCCAAGGGTCAAGACTCTTGACTCAAGAGTCTTCAGCTTCACTAAAATGACAATAATAATGAATGAAATGAGAAACTTTTGAGATTAAACTCCAGCCTCTAGTACCATTAACCAACACCCCGTTAATTGTTTAATTGTTAATTAACCCAGATTTGATCCACAGGGACAGGAGGACCCGACAGAAAATTGCGTATTGCGTCGTCAATTCTTTTTAACTTTCACAAGCAGACAGATGATTCGAATAACACGAAAAGGTTACATTTACATGAACACGAACCAAACAGTGCAACTTTCAATTACAAAATTATCTTTGTTTGTGTCAGTGTGCCCCATGTTCTTGATTTAGCCTTGGCAGTTTTTCGGCGCTGAAACAAAATTTGAATTTTCACATCGATCGACGACAACACTGACCAAATGACTCTGTTTTTATTGACATTTAAAGCCAGTTGACATTTAATTAAATTGGCTTTTAAATTCAATTAATAACTACATTAGTTCTTTACAGTGTCTAGAATAATCACGTTAAATCACCTTTAACTACTTTGGACATAATTTTAAACCTCTTTGAACCATCGTTTAAAATCGGAGTTAAAGTGATTTATCAGGGGTCTAAAAGGAGTTAATTTAAGGTTTAAACGGTTTATAAGTAAGTCGTTGAAGATGGCGGACGACTACAGGAGAATTCAGAACGAGATGGACCGCTTTGAAGCGGAGATTTCATCCTTGTCGAGACCCGGCCCTCCGCCTCATCCCTCCGCCACTCCGGCGTTTATCCCAGCCCAGCTCAGGCGTCAGCCTACTCCAGCCGTTATCGCTGCTGCGCCCATGATTAATAGCAGACCATCACCATCTCAAGTTTCTGTTAGGTTAGTCGTTAGTGAATTCAATAAGGAAATAATTTAATGAATTAAAATTCCTGCTCACTTGTAATCAGCTATTAACCTTAATTTACCTTATAAATTTTATAGTGGAGCTCCACAAATGTATAGACCACCGACGATTCGACCAAGGATTCCAGCGCCACAGACTACCACAACAATACAAAGGGGCATCAGGCCGATGATTCGTCCTCCTCCTGGAGCTATAATGGCTCCTCCAACCTCTTTTTCAGCAAGGCCGACAATCTCAAGTCCGCCGGTGGTGTCAGGAATGCCCGTGCAGGCTCAAGCTGGATTCATTCCAATTGGTGGAGGAGCAATGCCGGGCGTAACTTCGATGGGAGGGACTTCATTGTTGCCGACCCCAGTAGCTAGTATTCCACTTCCTCCAGATCAGACTCAATCGTCGTCAGAGCCTAAACCTTCTACGTCGTCAACTGCAGAGTCAAATGACGCAAATGACAAAGGTGGTAAAAAGAAGGAAAAGAAAAACAAAAAGATGGTTCGCTGTGCTGGAGGCACTCTTTGGGAAGACCAGTCGCTCCAGGACTGGGATACGAGTAAGGGAATATTTAAATCGATTGAATTTTAGTGTAATAACAATAACAATTCCTCTGTAGCAATTTTATTTTACTTTTGAAGATGACTATCGCCTATTTTGTGGTGATCTGGGCAATGATGTGACTGACGAAGTCTTAACCAGGGTTTTTGGAAGATATCCAAGTTTTCAAAAGGCTAGAGTGATTCGGGACAAGCGCACAAATAAAACAAAGGGTTACGGATTTGTCTCATTTAAGGATTCGAACGATTTTGCTCGTGCCGTCAAAGAAGTAGATGGTAAGCTAAACCCTATTTACAAAAATTAAATGTTTCATAATAATAATGACAAGGACCATTATTGAATTAATTTGACTTTGTTTTGTTGTTTTAATTTTTAGGAAGGTACGTCGGTAGCAGACCTATTAAATTACGAAAATCGACCTGGAAAAACCGAGACATTGGCGTAGTTCGCAAGCGTGAAACTGAACGCCTCCAGTTATTAGGAATTCATAAAAAACCTAAGTTATATTAGTAATTAAAAAATTGACAAGTTTATAAAGTCCCTTTTGTGTTTATGTTTAAAATCGGTTATTTTATTCTTGTTTGTCGTGTACGGTTTATCAAGTTAAAATTGGCTTCAATATTAGAACGAACTTTATTTTAGTTCAATTAACATTTTAATACAAAGTGAATAAAAAATGATGAGGGGGAGTCTACCTCAAACGTTCTTAAACGGCTCGTGCAACGCCGCATGTATCCTTTGTGCTTTTTGAATTCCAATTCCCGGACACAGCGCAATTCTTTCGGGGCCAGCCTCAATAAGATTTGCAAGAGTTCCGAAAACTTTTAGCAGGGTGACTGCGTCTGTCTTATTTACTGAGCGAATTGACGTGAGAGCATCCATCACCTGAGAAGTAAAAAAGACAGTCACTTAAATACAGCATGGGACTTATCTTTAACAGTAATTTTCTAATTTGCATTGAGTTGAGTTTTCGCACTTGTTGAACTGAACTAGAATCCTGCTTTTCTTGAATCACATCCGGAGGTTTGTTCTCGTATATTTTGTAAGTTTCTAAAATTCTTCCAGCATCTTCTGCACTATTGCACGGCATAATTGTGAGATCGGCTAGCATTCCAATGTGCGTTAACGTTTTCAGAATTGGGTATGGGTCAGAAACATCAATCTGAAATTAAATTATATAAGTTTCAACATTTTCTACACTCTAAATAAGTTAAACATTAAGAAAAGAGTTTACAAATCTCACAAGAACTAGCAAAATTCGAAGCGTGTACGAATGTTTGAGACCCTTTAAGCGTTCATGAATATAATCTGGATGGAGATTGTAATAACGAACACTCAGGAACAATGCACAGATTGATGGTCCTATAACGTAATCTGGAATAATTTCGGCATCGTACTCCCAAGGCACGTTTCGGATGTGTTTCAGAAGTGGGTTTCCACGCTGAAAATAAATGATTCAAATAAAACATATCCATTAAAACTTATATCCGAAACTCATGACGATACATCCCTAACTCCATTTGACTCACATTTGAAAAACCACTTTAACTCATGTTAAAAGATGATTTAAAGAGGTTCAATTGTGAGTCAAACGGAGTTAGTTAAGATTTGAAGAGAGTGAGTTTAAAATAATCGTGAATTCATTTTCATTTGTGTAAAAAAGTGTAAGGTCTCGTATTTACCTGACGAGGATTGACCAAAATACTGAGTCCTTTGGAAGCACTTTTCTTCACAGCTCCGGATCCAGCGCTTTCTTCAAGCTGACCTCCCGACGATAACGAAGCAGAACCGGAACCAAAACTCTCAATTCCAAATCCTCTTTCTTTGTCGGTTTCAACGCTGTCGGTGGTGGGCATTGGGACGTTTGCTAGCACCGCATCTAAATCATCGTCTTCATCCATAATTATTTATTTAACGGTTTCCAACTCGAAAGTCGAAGGTTTAAAAGGAAGGCGAAAGAAAACTAAAACCGGACCAAGACCAACTCTAGTAAAGGTTCGGAAATTCTGATTTTAGATTTTAGCAACTTGGCCCGCACCGCACTCACAGCTGATAGCTGTGACCACATGACTTTTGTATTCACTTTTGCTTTGCTTTTCTAGAATTCCGCACGTCTCCGTCTCATTCTTCAATTCGCATGCATTCGATATTCGGTAATTTCTTGTATTTAATTAAAAAAAATATTTAAATTACAAAAATTATAAATTACCTGCCTAACCTTTATTACAGGTTTTGGGTGGTTTGTTTGAAATGATTTAATTAAACGGTGCGGTTTATTTTGTCTTTGTTAGCAATTTAGCATGTAATATTCTGCCAATGGTTGGCGAAACTGCCGGCGCCGTTATTTCGAGAGCGATTTGACTGTTGAAATTTGGTTTATTTAACGGTTTCTTCTTAGAAGGTAGGTAGGCAAATTAAAATTAATAAAAGCACAACACAATTTAGACAACAGACTAGAGCATTTAGATTTCAAATTCAAAGTGTATTACTTGATTGTTGCTGATTTAATCAATGTATTTCAATCTTACACTTTTTTGACACTTTTATAAACCATGATAACTAATGAGTCAATCGGAGTTAAAGAACATTCAAAGAGAGTTAAAGTTAAATATTCAATGCCTATTACAGCTTTGATACTTAAATGATTATGATTGTTTGTTGTTTTATTGAGTGGTTGATCGTTCATCGTTGTTAATGCATTAATTAAATGATTCTTTTGGTGTTTGTTTGTTGCAGATTTAAAGGCAATTGAAATACAAAAATGTCACAACCGAAGCCCAACGTCGATGCATCCAAGATGCCTAAGGTGGACATGGTTAAAGACGCGAAATTTTTGACCCAAGCTCATCTTGATTACATGAGACTGGCCCAGCAGCAAAATATTGGTACATAATTAACTAATTAATGATTTGTGAAAACAGCTAAAAATTCACTTAATAATCTTGACATTTCATTTCATTCTTTCTACTCTATCAATTCCTTGCTTTAAAATATTATTAATTGACAAAAAATATAGAATTAATTAACTATTTCTTGTTTTAGATCGTGTAAACAGATTGAAGAAAATGCGACGCAACAATCTCATCACTGCCGGCATCCTCGGTGTTTCAGTGGTCTCCATTTTCGGTTACTCTTTGTGGGCAGTTGGATCTGAGAAATTTTTGGATGAGTTTGAAAAATTCGAGAAGAAGAAGGAGAAAAATTAAAATGGAATAATTTCTTTAGTTTTTTTCTGCTACTGTTTTGTTAAACATGTGAGTGAAATGCAAATTCGTAATCGTAATTTGTGTAGTCGTTTGTTAAGCGTGAAAATTAATACAAACAACTTTTAAACTTGAGCATTAGACTCACTTCGTCGCCTTATTAAATTCACTAGGTCATTTCTTGTTTTCATTCAGTGTGAGAAAAGTTTAAGTTTCAGGTTATCTTTGTGTTAAGCTAAGTTTAGAATATAAATCAATTAGTCTAAAGCGTAGGCCAAATAAAAACGTTTCCACAAAATGGCCACAAAAACTGCTCTATATCTTAAAGAATTGCGACGAGAAAGGTTGCCGCCTCTTCCCAGCGTCCGTGAGCTAGTAAAAATCTATCAACTAACTGCCATCAAACAACTTTCTCAGAACTTCCTGCTGGACTTCAAACTTACCAGTAAAATTGTGAAAGCCGCCGGAAATGTTTCAGACTGCGTTGTCTGTGAAGTAGGACCTGGACCGGGCGGCATCACTCGATCAATTTTGGAGCATTCTCCAAAGCAAGTTATTTTAATCGAAAAGGACAAACGTTTCGGTCGTACTCTGGGGTTACTCCAAGATGCCTGTCCAGGGAAAATTGATATTTATTGGGGCGATGTCCTATCATTTCAAATGGGCAACATGATTTCCAAAGATTTCGCCAAACCCTGGGAAGCCACGCTTCCAAAAATCCATGTTATTGGAAACCTTCCGTTTAGTATTGCAACTCCTCTCATTTCCCGTTGGCTTGGACAAATGTCTGCTCGGGAGAATGTTTGGAGTTATGGCCGGGTCCCTCTGACATTAACGTTTCAAAAGGAAGTCGCAGAACGACTTACAGCGGAAGCTTCTAGCGAGCAAAGATCTCGGTTGTCGATCATGGCACAGCACTTGGCTTACTGCAGCTTAAAGTTTATAATTAAAGGTGAGTAAATCGTCACTTAAATCAGCAGATCATTATTATTATAAACTCACTTCTTGGACAAATATCAAACATTGAAAGATTGTTATATTTTAAGGTTCTGCGTTTGTTCCGAAGCCGGATGTGGATGTGGGAGTTGTCAAATTTGTTCCCAGGAAAGAGCCATTAATAAATCAGCCTTATCCTTTGGTGGAGAAGGTGGTACGCCAGACATTCTGCATGAGGGGAAAATACAGTTGCAAGCCTATTTCGTAAGTCAAGATTGAGTGATTAAATTAATTACTCTTGATAACACATTTTTAACTCCGTTTGAATCACTAGTAAATCTGTTTGACTTATTTTTAAACCATAATAACTCATGATTCAAGCAGATTCAGACAGTTTTTGAGTTATTGTTTATAAACT
>VYYJ01003449.1:0-16592 GCA_021029165.1 Cyphoderus albinus | reverse complement strand
CAATTGGTAACAATAGTGGCACCCACGAAAAGAGGAGACAAGAAAAAAATCCTGTAACTGCTTAATCAGCTTCCTGTACTACACAGCCACTTTTCTCTTTTTTCATTCTTACCAAGATCAATCTTCTCCAGTGTAAGGCAAAAAAGGAATGTGTCCATAAATAGAGAGAAACAGTGTACCATGCCATTACTGTAGAAAAGCACAATGCCAAGTTACCAGTACGGACATCAGCTCACTACCAAAGTCAGAGCCACAGCCACCGCAGCACACACAACAACACCAGAAGAAAAGGAGCAGACAACAGTCAATTATTCTTTTCACGGCTAGATTACAACATTTCATTCCATTCATGTAGCCACCAAAAAAGTAATAAAAAGATCCCCAGAAAAAATCTCTATTCATTGCGTTTCTTGCACCACAATTTATAAGGGTTCCCCCGGATTTTGGTGTAGTAATCAGCACAAGATTTTTTCTTCAGTTTCCCTTTTCCCTTCTCCGTCTTCCGCTGCACCGAGAAAGAAAAAAAACTAATAGAGCCGTGTTTTATTATTGGTTCTTTGTGTGTGTGGTTTGATTCTGGTATTTGAGAGGGAAGCTTTGCAAGAAAATTATCTGGAGTTTGTTGGCACTAGCTGTCTACATGGCTCATTCCTGGCTTTCCCCTTCTTTGAAAAATGTTGCACTTTCCACACGACTCTTCTTTAGTGAAACGATGGTGAAAAGAAGGGAAAATATATCATGTACATATATAATGACTATGAGAAAGTTAATTTTGTTGGACACTATTTTCGGACACATTCATCTCATCGTAGTGACAAATATGTTTTTTGACACCTTTCCGTGTCGTTGTCGAATTCGATTGCAATGATAATAATGTACATTTTTGACAATAATCATCACACGTAAATTCACGGTCGAATAATACCACCAATATTTTTTATTTACGCCTGAAAATTCTCAATAATAATCAAATTTTGATTTAATGAGCAAAAAATTTGGACTCAGCCTCCAGTAAGCGGCTCATTAGTAAAACAAAACTTTATGCTCAAACAGTCACGCACATATTTTATTATTTTGTAACGCAGATTTGCGTGAATTCATCTAATCTCATTAGTCGACTCATTCGAGCATTGATGTAGATGTGGCGATGGAGCGACGACCGCCTCCGTTCGTATGCATTTTCGTATGCAAATCACATCTCTGCTCGTTTAACCCTCCTTTCAACTAATTTTATTGATTGATGAATGAGGAACAAATTTTTAAACAAACATTTCAAGAAAGATGAGACAGGGTTTGGAAAATCCTCTCTCGTTCTCTTGTTTCGACACGAGAGACTCTTATCATTTTTTCTCCGAACAAAAAACTTAACTTTTTTTTTTCTCAAAGCTCCCCTTGTCTTCCTTTGGATCTGTTGGATCCAAACTTTTGCCCGGCTCGAGTGAAGCGCTCTTCATCAGGAGAAGAGGAGAATTCTTTCCATTCTCCGTTGGCAGTGTGTGCACACAACTTTGACGATGTCATGTTATTATGAAAGAATGAATGAACGAGTGAATGCTTGGATGGATGGAAGGATACGGAGGCAGGAAAACGGAATAAGTATGAAAGAGAAGCTTGACGCTTTTTGATGATTCCCAGTGGACCAGTTGCCCATCCTAATTTGTTCCTTTAATCATGTTAATTTGAAGGCGGAATGAGCGAACGTAACTGTTCTCATAACAAAACAATTCCTCGGATAACGAAACGTCAACCCAACGGCAGCAACAACATTGACACGACGTGAGCCATTCCATTGCTTGACACTCGGTTACATTAATGATAAAATAATAAAAATGGGTTAACGAAAGTGGGAGTAGCGGTAGCGGAATTCAAATTTGAGTTATTATAACAGGTCCTAATTTTAGTCTTTACGCCTCTTCAACTAAATCACATTTTTGCTAATTTTAATCACATTCGTACAATTACAGTAGATTCTGTCGTTAAAATTGTTGTTTAACATTAAAAGACGGGATGTTGATTCGATTCGCGAAAAGGAATGAGAAATGATAGATTTGGATATTATAGCGTTAGCGCTTCGTTTTACCTAGGAATAAACTTGGTTCAACAAAATGCTTTCCTTCTTCCCCTGCTCTCCACTCCAATGAAAGTAAAAATAACGTTTTCAGTGGAGTGCACTTCACTTCAGCCCTCACTTCCACCCATCATCATCCCATGTTCCATGGCAAAGTTAATGCAACTCGGACAAAATACGACTCCGTTGGGAATACACCAACATCACAAAACATAACAGTAACGCTCTTCCATTCATTCATTGCTTGCATTTTCCGTTTCCCGTTTCTCTGCTATTCAGAAACGAAACAGAAAAGAGAAAAGCAAGCAAAAGTTTATTTTATCCATTTTCCTATTCAAGTTCAACAAGGGTCGTGCTACCTTACATCTTCTATTTGAGCCATTCACACTGCTTGCTCTGAAAATAACATTCAAATATGAATGGAGGCACATCACAAAGGGGAAAACAAAAGGACACGAATTACGTGAAAAAACTTCTGAGTATACAAAAACGCTTATATTTCAAAATGAAAATGATAAGGCACGAGTTGTTTCTTAGGCTTAAGCATCGATTTCTGTTTCATTAGTAAAAATTGTAAAATATAAAATTTTGCACAACCATATTCAGCAACATATGCAGGAACTTTCTTAATGGAGGTCTTCCTCCGGGATTACAAGAGCCATAAATAAATAAGTATAGCAGAATAAAGTTGCACACAATGTACACACATTTCGTGAATTTGCTAGGGAATGATGTGGAAGAGGATGACGAGGAGAAAGTGAAATATTTAGTGGGGATGGGTCACAAAATTAAGACGGGATGGGGATGAGGAACTGGATGAAGAGAATCTTAAATAAATGATGATACTGTGCTGATGAAATTTTGTGTCTGAAAACAAAAAGAAGATTATGACTAAATGAAGATTACTTTGCTTAATTAACATTTTCTGAGTGTGGAAGAAGAAATGTGTTCATCTAATGGGAGTCGTAAAGGAAGAAAAGAAAGGAGGAGAAGGCGAGAGGAAAAGAGGATTTTTTTTTGGGCCCGTGAGCAAAATTGTACATTTTATTATTATTATTCCCTTGTGACACCGAGAAACCTCTCTAGTGAGAAACGAAGCAACTTTCATTTTTTGCTCCAACTAACCGCCCTTAGCCCTAGAGCATTTTCTTGCTACAGCAGAGCGAGTTAGATCAAACTCAGAATTGCGAAGTTAAAGGGAAAAGAAGCGAAATGAAAGAAAATTTTTAACGCGCTTTTTGCCTTTGGTACATTCGTTCGTTCGCAGTTTAAGTCTCTATTGTATTCATTATGGTTTACGAATTATTCTGAAAACGTTTTCTTTGTTGTTGTTATTTTTCAAATCACGCTTTTTTCATTCTGGTTGCATGAAGCCTTTCTAGGAGACAAGAATTAAATACTTTCATTTTTATTCTCATCACTGACACTCGACGCGCAATGGTGTCTAAAACTGTAGATGCATTTGAAGTATATTTTTATGCAAAGAGTTTATATTACGATGAAATAAAATAAATGACCGGTACACGTTTTTTTTGTTTTGACTTTGATAATAATATCCAATTTTATTTCATTGTAGAAATGGTTGGTCACCAATTTAGATTTATAATTATTTTTACCGTTTTATAATTTTTTACCATGCAAATTTTGAGCATTTTTGTGTTGTCCATCTTCTGTGTTTAACTTTCTCAGCATGCGGTCCCTATCAATTACCCGACTGGTGTAAAAAATTAATAGTAATACTGACAATTTTGGTTTTGAAATGGACCGCAAGCAAACTTTGGAAGCCAAATTGATAATCACAGTTTGACGAGGTTTTTACTAACTAGGATAGCAATAGTTGTACAAAATAAAACAAAAGAGTTAATAGATCACGCGCATTAATAAATTATGCTGACTTCCACGTATTTAAAAAACAAATGAAATATTAATTGGATCTTGAGTTTCTTTTGGAGTTTTAAAGAATAAAGATGGAAGTGATTGATTCGGGGCTTGGAAAACAATAAAACTTAATAATAAATGCCTTGGTAGTTGCTCGATAATGAAAAAAGGAAATGTTCTATTATACAAATTGCTATTGGCAGATGGCGTCAAATCGCTTGATCATTGTGCTGGAGGTATTCATATTACAGATGATATTTGAGATCATCCATAGAACCCGCCGTATCCGCCATAACCGCCATAACCGCCGTAGCCACCATAAGGGTATCCGCCTGGAAAAAAAGAAAGAACTTAGAAAATTAAACTGGCCGTTACAGACGGTAGACGGTTATGCCAAGACTAACCGTAGAATCCGCGATAGTACCCACCTAGTAAAAAGAAACATTCATGAAAAAAAGGCTTTGAAAAAAATTATTGAATGAGAATTTTCATGAAAAACGAGGGTTCCTTTGTTTCTATATAAATATACATTTTTAAGTTGCTAGTTTAACTCAAAGAATTGTGAGGCGTTAATAAACGTTCGTTAAAATAGTGGTTATCAGAATACAGAACTCATAGCTTCAGCTTATCGAATTGTTCATGAAAATTCTCAATAATTTATCAAAAACGCAGTTTTCAATGAAAGTTGCAATCAAAAAATCTTCCAATGCCTACCGTAAGCATATGGGTAATATCCCCCTCCATATAATCCGTATCCTCCGTATCCATATCCGGGGAAACCGTATCCACCATACCCCCCGTACCCAAAAGAGGCCGCCGTTTGCAGGTCACCACCTTCCTTCTTCTCCTCGGCAGCGAAAACGCAAGCCACGATAGCGAAAAGAACAACGAGAACCTGCGGCACACAAAAACAAAACCGATAAGCAACTCCTCCGGTAGTGAACCCTTTTCCCAGCAAAACAATCACACATTTTCCTCTCACTCTTCTTATAAATTACTAAGAACTAAACACGTTGATTACAACTTACTGTAAATTTTGCCATTTTAATCCTTTGGAAAATGTTTCCCAAAAAACTGAAAGTGATTTTGTTTCAGAAACAGTTCTTTCACACAAGTAGCGAAATGAATTCTGATAAGAAGTCAAAGGCTTGAGCACTCTTTTATATCCACCGCAAAACCCACCGACCAACAATTCCTAACCATATACTACTATTGTGAACGTGAGTGGAGAAAAACGTGCTTATCACAGACAAACACACAAGGCGCTATCACATCATAATTTTTCACTAGCAAAAATTCTACTCACGGTAAAACCATATTCTTATGGAGGAACTGGGATGTTCACAGTTTTCACATTATGCACTCATGACCACATTATTGTTATAGGCGGTTCAACCCTTTCTTATTTTTTGACGTGTTATTATTACCTCATCATTGTTTGAGTCGAGGTATTTAGCAAACAGTGAGACTTGAATGTATGAGCAGTCATTATTATTATTATTTTACATGCGATCTTGAAACTATGTTTTACATTATTATTTTTAATTCCTTAAGGACACTTTTGTCCCATCATTCATATTGTTGTTTATTCTGAAAAATTACACACAGATTAATTCCTCATTCGTTTTGTTGTGTATTTTTAATTATAACCTTTTTTATTATTTAAAAGAAAAAATATGTTAAAGGTTGCTCTCTGATTTTTTCAAGACAAGCATTCACGCGTTTTTTCATATTTTTTTTTGCACACACAGAAACAGTAGCTCACAGCCAAGCCCAAAAATTGAACTTATGTGAGTTATTATCCATACATATTAAAAACCTCAACTGGGGAATAGTCAGTAACGCTGAACTTCTTTGTTGCATACATATGTCACATGCTACTCATTATTGTTGGGAAAACTTGTTACGTAAGTGTAATGTTGATAAAATAAAATAAAATTTTGTTTGTTTGTTTACTGTTGATTTTTAAATTCTTCAGTTTAGAGGCTTTTCAGCAAAAACAGCAGCGAATATAACTTCAGCATAAAAATGGTTGTCATTGTCTTTTGGAGAATGAAATTCTGCTGCCGGTCATGGTACTTTTGTCATAATTATGAATGGTGATGAATGAATGTTATGACTTTTGTATGTGACACGTTTAAAAAAAAGTTGAAATGAGAATTGTGATACAGCAATTATCAATGTGCCACTTGACTTTATTGTACATGTGTAAACAACGTAAAACAGCTATAAAAAAGAAACACTTTTGACTTTGTGGCTATCATAAATGCAATAACACTAAGAGATGGAATGAAACATAAAAATGTGCTAAAATATTTTTAAACAATTTATTGATTGATGGCTTAATTTTAAAAATTACGAGTTGGTGAAGAACAATAAGATTTTAATTGCTGGTCACATAAGAATGACACGCCCAGAATACTTGTGACCAGGTCGAAAGACAAAAAATTGGATAATTATTAAACGTTTAAAAAATATTAACTAGCATGCATAAGATTTCTTACAACACAAAACATTTAGCTAAATATTTTGACGCAGACACAAGGCAGGCAGCATTTATTTCTTTCAATTTACTTACTTTGTATCATTACTTGACTTATTATTTTCAATTAATTCCGAATTTCTTCTTTCAGTTTCTTCTTCTTCTTCTTCGAATTTCTTCTTCTTTCTTCTGTAATAATTGGAAGCGCACGGAAAGACTCAATGTGTGATTTCGTAAAGATAGGATTTTATCACTTTTAGCCTGAAATCGTGGCCTTAATGAATACAGGGCAGTTTAGAATATAGCATGTTATTTTTGTGCAATAAATACAAATTTCTCTACAAATCAGACTTACGCATGCAAGTTTTAATTGGCAGTTAGTTAATTCATTCGAATATTCTATAGCGTGTTTTTTACTCATTTCACCCCTTGAACATTTTTATTTCGTATTGCATCATAACTTAAAACGTATTATAATCACCGTCTAAATTTGCATTATACACTTAAAAATACTGTTGTCCATTATCAGTCTTAGCGTGCTTATCTTATGAAACTCCCTACTCACAATCGACATGCTATTTTACCTGAGTGTGATTGGAAAAAGGTCAAGTCCAATTCTGAAACGTTTCGCTTTGCACTTGAAAATTTTAACTTGAAAAATAAAAGTTGTAATCTTGCTCTGAAAGAAATAATATTTAATATTATTTATATAATTATTAAATTGTATAAGTACCTCGTTCTCTTGATAATAATAACCCAAAATGAGGTCTTCAAAAAACTTGACCTTCTAAACGATCATTCTACTGCATTTGTGCAAGTTGCAAAGGTGGATGGGAAACGGAAAGACGGTTGCAAGAGCAATTGCAAATTGCAAAGATTTGCTCTTGAAAAATTAAAGCAAAACAAATGTTTTCTTGGACAATAAAATCTGACTCCGGCTACTGGATAGTCTTTATCTTTTCCCATTGTTTGGCACAAGAACATTAATAATTACATGGAATGGTTAATGTTTCTGCTCGTTGTGACCTTTGTAATGGAAATAATTAATCACAAGCGTGGAGTCAATGAAACTTTTACGAGAATGATGGTTTAGGTTGTGGTCGTATGACGGAGTCAGCATTGATGCGTAGCGAATACATTTTAGGTATTTCGTCTTGCCTTTAATAAAAGCAAACATGGGTATATGGGTATCACTAGACCCATCCAGGATGTTTTTTACGAAGTTCAGTTGCAAATATATATTTTTTATAAGGCGTTTCGGCGAATGGTCGCAATAATTTTGTCATTTTTTAAATCTCCACAAAACAATACCATTAATAAAAAAAGTGTGCATTTTATTTTGTATTTCTTGGTGGCAACAAATTGCAAAATCACGAGCTTCCGGTCAGATGCATTGTCTTGTCATTCGAAACTGTCATCAAATAAGACACAAAAATATTGAGTTGGGCAAGCCCAAAAGAGGTTACCAAACACAACAAACATTTTGCTAGGATAGGGTTAACCATAAAGAATTGCTCCGTCAATTTTATTTCAAGGGACAGATGCTGTGAACCAATGCGTCGCATTGTTATAAATATAAAAATTGCGAAAACAGTTTTTCCTGTCATCAGCTTTTTACCTCTGCTTGCGTAACTTACCTGAAAATGACAATAAATGTAAGAAAGAGAATGGGTTAACTGTTTAAAATAAGTACTATGAACAATTAAAAGTGACCGCGCCTTCTCCTTTGTGCACAAATGCAAAACATTCTGGCTTCCCTATGTAAAAATAAAACCCGCTTCAAAACTTAAAATCCGCTTAAAATCCTTCAAGTGTTCCACTTTTCCACTCTTCCAATTTGAGTGATAATTCAATAATTCATATTTTTCAAGGTGTATCGTCTCTCCACTGATTTTTGTAAAAAACGTTTGAAGGCATTCTAAATGAGAATATTCAAATAATTAAAAAAATAACTCCAAAGAATTACTCAGAGACGGTCACACGAATGACTACAACCTGGTCAATATTACAAAGCGTGCAGTGCACCAAATGCACGAATTGACTAGGTATGAAAAAAACTTTTACATCTAAATTACGTGAATTAGAGTGAGGTCATTTTGTCTTCTGAAGGTAAGAGGTGAATTTAAAGTTTTTCGTTGGATTGGAATAATACCTAAGTCTTGCTTAGGTACTTATTAAAAAGTATGCGGTAGCCAAAAAGTGATCAACTACCAGTTACCACTATTGCTATAATCAAATGACCTCCAACGCAGGTATAAAAATGATTGCACATTACGATTCATTGTGGAAAAAATTCTCAAAAGTGATATATATTTTAGCCAGTGAGCAATGCAATAATACTAGAACGATTTTTTAAAACATACTTTCATTTTTCTTGTCTGTCATCAAATTCACGCGATATGCTCCAATCTCTAAATACACAAACTTCCACATTTTCGTTGATCTTGATTGCTTGCTACTTGGCTTCATTGAATTGAATAATATGCACTCGGTACCGTTTCAGAATTTATGTACCTACATACAGTATGCATAATACATTCAATTCAGACAGACTAACGTAACATGAGTTCAAGTTTGTGAGAATCTGCTGCATTTTCTCACAATTCACAGAGAAGCACAAGGTTACGCGACAGATAACACTTGCTTATCAATTGCGTCTAAAACATATTTCACTCTTAATCTTATTGCTATTTTTATACTAATGCCTTACATATCCATAAAATTGTATAATTCGAACACTGTATTATGTCATTATTGAACATCTCATCAACAAAGACAACTCCTGGATAATCTAGCCAATTCTAGTAGCGATATGTTTCTTTGTCTTAAGGAATAATGTAACATAAATTATGGAGCCAGTTTTTATCCATTGTTCTTCTTTGTTAAGTTTTAATTTGCTGTTTATGACCTCGCAACATGTTTTATGATTGTGTACCGTGGCAAATTAGATTACCAACTCTCTGATGTGTGCATTTATCAATTATTTGATTTGAAACATAAAACTCCAAACAAAGACTTTACCACGCAATATAAAGTGATCTCTGTGATGAAAAATCAAGCTATAGATCAAACCATAAAAGATATGCAATCCAGTTTTACGTCACAAGCAAACATTTTTGTTACGAGAAATTCCAAATGTAAAGTGGCTAAAAATAATAATTAGTGCGGTTTGTCTGAAGAAATAATTATGAGAACCGCAAAAAGATTTCAAAATCACATAAAGTTCTCCGTATTTACCCATTTTTCTTGATTTACTTGATACTTTACATGAAGAAATATTGAATGAATCCATAAATCCAGAATCACTTTTAATACTTTTACCCTTTCGTACAATGAGCTATTGGATAAATCTGACGTAACAGGGATGAGTCAAGTGAAGAACGTGGAACCAGAAGCAGCGATAAAATGAGTTTGACGCAGAGGGCAAGAAATTATTCAAACTTGAGGTTTAAAAGTGTATTGCTCTGTGTGGCCATGATTCAGTATCTCCTGTACGCTTTATAAATAACACACGTGTTCGAATTGAAGCACCTCAGACATTTTGCTGAAAATAATTTGTTCTTTTATGGACTAAGCCATGACTCTAAAAGAACAAGTTTTCATTTCCGCAGTCATTTCAGTGGAATTTATTCCCAAGCTTAGTGATTTTCATATCGATAATCTTTTGCTTTTATGGTAATTATTAATTAGTGACGTAACCTAACCAAAGTTTTCATGCGAAAACAGCCAAGTATTCCAAACTAAACTAACCTACAAAAGTGATGGGTGGTATATACATATTATATTATTGCAATTTTGCCGATAAAACTTTGATGTATGCGAAATTATTTCAAAGATTAATAATAATTAGCTATTGAACTTGAACTGCAAAGCGAAGGATTTCATAATAAAAACGCGAACTTTTAATTTATCAAACAAGAAATGAGGTTATGTTCAAATTAACATTGTTTATTTTTGTCTATGAAGCATTTTAAGTAGGTGCTCCAGCAATTGCGTCTGTCTGTTCAACCAGTTAAATTAATAAAAAGCCATAAACGAAAGTGGCGGAAATAATTGAACATGTAATACTGTGGTTTGGCCATAAAAATAATGGGATGACCCTCACAAAAAGTGAGCTGTTATCAGAATAGGTACACATTTATCTTTGTAATATTTTAAAACTCCAAAATTCGCTATGAAAAATTCAGTTAAAATAAATAAAAGCTTAACTATTTAAGTAAAGACAAAAGTTTTAAACTTTCCAAATATGGACACACCTATTTTTCTACCATCTTTAAACATTTTTTCCAGGATGTTTCATGTGGCTGCGAGCAAACTAATTGAAAAGTAATTCGCTTGCTTGCTTGGAACATTATATTTTGACAGAAAAAATTGTATCCACCCAAAGAATTTTAGGTACCCATTGTTTATTTCATCTTCATGTTGATAAACCAGATTTAAGTGCGTAAACATGTTTCATCATAAAGCACATATTTTAAAAATATGTGCATGACTCAAGACATGTCATGCGTGACAATAATATGCAAATTATTGCTTGTCACATTACGTTACGTTATATTACACTGACACTTGACAAAAAACTGTTTATTTTTCTGCATTGCATTCATCAGGCTAACTTCAGGCGTCACATTTAAATCATAAAAGTGGATCACATGTGGAATACATTAATGCGGTAAAACAAAAATACTACTTTGCTTTCAATTTCTGTGGCGTTTCAATTTCGTTGGGACTTGCTGAGACCAAAAAGATATTAAAAATGCGTGCACTCCCGCTCCGTAATCAAATGACAAATGAGCACAGGTGCAGTAGTGATCTTGATTCTACAAGAATTGTTGACACCATCATAACATCAATATCGTTTGTTTCAAAACAAATGATATTGATGTTATGATGGTGTCAACCCATGTGGACACATTAGTAATCAGGTTGTACGCATTCATGAAAATAATCTTAATGAGGATCAAGGGTGTGTATCTTACATCTTACACTGCGAAGATTACGATTCTTAGTTATCTACATGTAGGTATCAAAAGACCATTTGTTTGCACGTGATAATGATAAGCGTGTATGGAATTGGGCAGGGGCAGACTCAGTTTATAATTTATATTATGCAATATCCAACTTAATACGCAGTTAATGAGAATTTGACTTCTGTATAATTTAATAAATAAAATGGAGATCATTTAGCCCTGCAATCCGTTTCTTCAAACAATGACGCAAAGTGGATACATCCTGCGTCATCTCGAAATAAAGAATGCAATGTGGCACATAAATTACCTACCTGCCTGCCTGCTCTATCACTGTATCATCAAAGGAGTGCAGAGAGTGAAGCATCTATTTTTTATGTTTCAAATTACTTTTGACATTTACCATGCCGTAACAATTTCTGTCCTTTCTGAAGGACATTTGGGGAAAAAACCTAAACCACATAGGCATATGAGTATTAAGTAAAAATGAACCTAAAAAATCGGCAAATTGAATCTTTTGTTTTTCTTTATTTTTGACACGTACAAGCTGTAAATTACCCCGCCTTGGTAATTCAATTGGTATTGGTATTAAGGGACTGAAACCAATTTCAGCTAGTCGATTCGTCACAAAAATGTTCAATGAAGAAGACTAGGAGAATGCAGACTGAGCTGCAAGATGGAGGAGGTGAATTCTTGTGCACTTACAATAATTACAACGTTAACCCTTTTGTAGGTCTCTGGCTCGCCACTATAACCACTACAAAAAATGAGTGGAATGCTTTCAAAACAGAAGGCGTGAGCGAGCGTGCAAAATGTGTGCGCAGTCTATTCGAAAAATTAATACGACTTTAGCTAAAAGGATAATGATCACGATGATCATAGAAGAGGCAGCGTTGGGAAGTTGCATTGAAAGAAAACCATTTATTTTCTGCGAGAAACAAGGAGCAGACCTTGAGAGAAGGAATAAATAATTGACCGTTTGCGTTCAGGTACTAAAATACTTTCGATGCATACTTTTGCTACGAAAATAAACAACAATAGCTAGTAAATAATAATGGAGTACCCAATAAAATAACATTTTTGTTTCATTTTGGCGGGTTAGTGGAGAAAATGTACGTAAGTAAGTAAATAGCAAATAAACACTTTTTGCAAATTTACACTTCCAAGATTTTGTGGTTCAAAGCTTTTTTATGACACAATTATCAAACAGCACAAAAACACTTAAAAATAGACATCGCATGTTTATACTATGCAATCTGCCTGATTATGTAGTTTTACTCATTTGAATAATTTCGAATTAAAGTCCAAACCTTGAAACACGGTCAAGATCAGTCATTAATATTTCGCGCTGTGTTTCTGTTTATTCATACCGTCATGAGTCATGTACCATAAATAATGCAATTATGTGCACTTTGACCACTAGACCCGGCAGTGGTTACACAATATCTGTGGGTGACCATTTGGTTTCTTATAAAAATGTTTCGCAAGATAAATATGAATTTAAATAATTCACCAGAACATCTTCAACAATGCATACTTTACATTGTTAAAAGTTATTATAATTAAGTTTGCATTTCATTTCCCATTTCCCCCTTAATCCTATATGTAATACTCTTGACTGTCGAGGAGTTCTTGAAGAAAAACAAGTGTTCGCCGTTTTATTTTATTATTACACATCCGGAACACGTTTTTAAACGAAAAAGTTCAGATGTTAGCTACAAAAGGAAACAATAATTCCATTCCCTCTTTGTTCGGCAAACGAGTCAAGCGCTTGTTAGATTGATGGAGCATGAAAACGACATCATCTCCACAAAGCGAAATGTACACTCAAAAATTCCACTTGACTCTCCGTATTTTTCCTTCCGCCTCCTTTAATTCCATATGATCTAAGCAATGACTGGAGTCTGAATCTCTTTTTTCGTTTCGTTTGGGGGAGACCATATCAGAAGAATGAAAGGGCAAAGCAAAAAATATCTCATTGAACGACTCCGTTTTGCTTTGTTAACAGGCTGAAAACTCCACAATGATTTTTCTCTAACAAGGGGCATGGCAGCATCAAGTCCGGGAGGATTCATGCATGTAGAAATAAAATTGTGAATGCACTTGAGCAACTCTTTTATTTGACTTGTTGGGGAGAAACGGGCAAGTTATTTCGGTGCACCATTACCATTGTTGGGAGTTTTGCTGGAGGACGAAAAAATAAATAAAGATGCAGGACACATTCGTCGATGGAGCATTTTTCTAGATTGTCTCTTTGCTCGGATCTGACTGCACAGCAGAACTCGACACAATCAGCACGGGATTCATGAGATAAAGGGACAAAAATAATATTTAATAGATGCACCTCACGTAACGTAGAAATGCTTGGTCGTTAGGAAGCTGAAAATAAATGAAATATTGCCTTGATTTTTCTTTTCAAATGATTGTTTAATCATTGGCGGGGGTGGCATTGTCACGAACGTTTCTATTGCTATAAAAACATCTTCCTAAAAAGATGGAAAATGTGGACACAAACCTTAACATTACCGTATTAATTAAATGAATTTATAACTTATCTTGTATAACGAAATTTTAAAACTCTTTTTAACAGACTGGAAGGGCACAGTAGCGGACCTTCCCGGCCGGATTTTGAACCGGGCTTCAAGCCTTGTTCAAGCTGGCCGTGGATCGAGTCTCGAAGAGGACAAGGTGAGCTAAAATATTAATTACCAATAATCCTGATAAATGAATGCATTTTATAGCTATCTACTTCCATTTTCTTTGTTGCGAATTAGCAGTGAATTTACTTTTCATTCCATATGAGTCTGGTAATGCGCCATAAAATAAAATAAACATAACAGAAATGAGCCACCAATCCTATCACTTTGAACAAGCTACCGAGTGTAACCGTAACGGTTTCAATATCAATGTCTGATAAACATCCATGTCTCACATATTACCATTTTCGGTACATCTCAATAGGATTTGTCCCATCTCATTAGCCCGACACGCACCATCCCTCCAACAACAAAGCATTGGTGCGTTCCGCTTCACTCTTTCTGGTGCAGGAACACATGTAATAAAAGCCAAAAGGTAATTAGGATTTACAGAGAAAAGTCCATTAAAGGTTGCGAGAGTGTGCGAGTATATAAAATAGAGACAACAGAGGCGAAAGTGCTCATAAAACTTCTTCAGTGTGTGTACGCACCAGAAGGAAGGGGAAAGAAATTCGGATTTGGGGAGAAAACGTATCTTTTTCTTCGTCTTCTTAAAGTGCATCTACAAATATCTACATGGATGCGGATGTCTGATAAATCACTTATGGCTGTCCACACTTATTTTCTCCTTTTTCCCCCGCACGCCGAAAGAGAGAATTTTCTTTTATTGCAACCGCGTAAAAGGACGGAAGAAAACGAAGACTTACAAAAGCATGCACCTTTGCATCAGTGGATAAAATGCAGTAAAAGTGTACCCAGTTCTCTGTCCATTAAAGCTCCCACAATATCCATATCCGTTAAAACCATATCCATCCTTTCAGCTCCAAACCGAACTCCTTCCCCGACTAATCCTCATTGAGAATTTTTATTATCTCCCCTCCATTATTAGCCGAGATGGAGATGGAGCGCTCCAAGAGAATCTCCAGCGATAATCTAGTGTCATACGCTCTGCAATGCACTATTATTCGGATTTAGTGTTTCGCGAGGCATTATGGAGGACAAAAATGTCATATACTCATTTTCTATTCATTTCAGTACACTATCACAGGTGATAGGGGAGAACGGAAGGAAACATTATAAAATAGTTTTGTGGACACCCTGTATGAACCAGAGAGTGAATTGGCAGTAGATTTTGATATGGTTGATGCATGATGCTTGATGAGATTCTTGCCGTTTTTAGTTAGTTAAACATATTCTTATTTAGATATCTACTCTGAGAATGTTCGTTGGTAGCTTTTAGTTGCCTACATCAAAAAGCACAAAAAGATTTCTTGGCCAAAATCCAACAACTCACGAAACGTAACTCTAGACAGACAAGTAAAAGTTTCCTACTTAGTTTTAGTTTGCTCCCTCTCAGGTGCAAAAGATGGATGGATGGAATGGAGCTGAGCCGTTTTTTGGGGAAAAGAAAAGGTAAAAAGTGGAGCAGGATGATGATGACGATGTGTGCAGTACGGTGAATATCGATCGATGCACAGGGAAAAGAAATACATACATACATACATTGTAGATTGTGCAGCAAAATAATACTGTATAGAATATTTATATGGACCATTGAAAAAAGTTTCGCGTACATTTCTCTCTGTCTTCGTCAAATATGCAGGCTATGTCGTGTGTGAATTTGTTACGTGCATTCTAGTCAACCTGACAAAGAAAGAAAATTTTGAACGGTGGACGAAGGTGGATCTAAAGTGCCATAAAAACTTCCTAGGTTGCGTGGTGGTGGTATAAGATAACACTTGCGTGGTATTTATTTCGTACCATACTTACCCTAAAAATTTATATTTATGATACATTATGGTATCGCATGAATAACTTTTTGTGACATCTACTATATCCAGAGAACAGAAAATTTTATTCCGTAAATACTATAGTTAACCAAAATTAATGGCAAAGTCTTCATAGAGGCTTATCTGCAGTATGTGTGGGTGTGTAATAATGACCATGTGCTCATCAGCAATAACGCTTCACTAAAGTTCTAACAAAGAATTTTTATGGAGTAAGCAAGAGATTCTGTGAAGGCTATTTAGGCATACTAACTGTAATGATCAAGCTATTGTTAATAAAATAAAGTTTGAGAATAATTACTGGAGGCGACTGTGCTCGTTCCGCGAGCACCTCTTTTTATTCTTTAAATTTATCAATCTCATATTTGTCGCTTCATAGGGTATTTTTATTTTTATTTTTGTTACTTCCGGCCTTGCTATATGTCTGTCAAGTCAAACCAATCCATCGTTGCCTAATTAAGTCGGCAAAAAATCATGAATCATTGTAATAAAGAACTAAATCAAAGACACATAAAGATCGTACCTTTCTATCGGCTTGCTGTGCACAGATGGAATGTGATAATGACATTTTTATTTTTCGGCAACCGCTTACTTAGGTTAATTAACTCATTAACGTGTGTGGTGGAATTCCTTCCTTAACCTTTGCATTTTTAATTGCTATTGAATTGGTCATAAAATCCTGTTTATTTTTTGTATAAAAACTAATCCAATACA
>VYYJ01003448.1:0-16592 GCA_021029165.1 Cyphoderus albinus | reverse complement strand
TAATTAACCGTATAATTCTCATCTAACAAACCAATATAATAGCGCCGAGACTTTCTCCCCTGCTTTTGTTAAGTATCGTATGAGAAAACGATGCGCATATAATTTGGATTTATGATTTGAAATGAAACAACCAAAAATTATCCGCTCATTCGTACTCATTATCCGTTTTCAAAATGAGATACAAAATATGGAATCACTGCGTGATCGTGATTTCAACAGCTACATATGCTTCAATAGGATGATATGATCATCCATCCAACTGTGTGTAAGTCTTTTATTTTGATTCTTTTTTCATTTTCTACATCGCATAAAAATTAAAATGTGCTTGTTTTATGGAATGGAACTTTTTCGAATGTCTTTTATTCATTGTGAGTACGTCGAAGGGAAAAATTATTGTTTTAATGTAGTCATTAGTCGTAGAGACATCATGTAATCATTTATTTTTTAGCAACCAATGGAATGCAATGAAATAAAATTCACGACCGGAAATAAGCAGGAAGAAACTTTGTAAAAGTAAGATCCTTGAAAAAAATACCAGCTTGGTCAACTGAAAAATGCTTGTTAAAGTACAAAATTTTAACTACTGACCTGCGTTGGGTTGATTTGTTGGAGCCATATCCAGAATCGGAAGCATTTTTGGGGTTAACGGAGCTTCCGCTTCGCATCAGGGGTTGCTGCGGCTGCTGCTGTTGATCTGATTCATTCATTTTTGTTCTTATCTGAAAATGTTATTTTATCAATTTAATTGCACTTACTTAATTATAATTTATATTTTTTTGCAAGATCGTCACCTCGTAATTACAATACTTTCTGAATCAATAGTAATAATAATAATAACACCACAATGTTTAAACGCCTCTACTATCACTTTAATGGAGAAATGAGTAACGCTATGGGGCATCGCGAGACACGAGAGTAAAGGAATTTCTGGCACATAGCTGTCAAGGCTTGCCTTGTAATGACAGATTTCCTTTTATGCCAGTTGCCATTTGACTTTTCATGTAAACCACAAAAAAACTGAACAAACAGCGTTTGTTTGTATGAAAAAGAGAAAGAAGCAAACTGCGCACCGTATTAAAACCATGAAACCGCAAAAAGTGGTAATTTGATATTATACTTTGAAGAGAAAAGAAATCCCTTTTTGACATATAAGGTACACGTATCGATGTTCGATACTACCTATTTTTGGAAAACCTACAAAAGGGATCGAGTTATTATATTATTAGTAGTAAATAACTAAAGTATGAAGTATGTTGATATACATTTAATAACTTGCGTCAGGACGCTGCACTAGAATAAAGTGAAATTGGAAGCTAAAACCACTAAACTCATTCTTTTTGAAAGTCGAATAACGTTATTTTATTACTCAAAGGAAAGGGGGAGATTTGATTTAAAATGTAAAAATTGCTGCAATGTGAAAAGTCACGATGACGGACACGGGTCTATAATAAGCAATTAAATCAGTTCAAAGAACAATTTTGCAAATTGGTGTGAAACCGAAAGCATATACTTTTTAATGAAGTAATGCATTCGCTGAATGATAAACTTGATTATTTTTAATGATGTGAAAGCTTGCCATTAAAATAATGCTTCATTTTTTCTGGTTTATAATCTTAAGGTGTTGTTCTTGTTCAATTAATAGCTTTTAAATTATGCTTACCGTGTTTTGAAACTCCGGGTTCCTTAATTGTATGAATATTTCACTGCGCTGCTTAAGAATGTCACGAATATTTATAAGATGATTAATGCAATAAAAAGTTTACACACTTCAAGATCAAACAATAGCAAGTTTTTAATTGTCGATTTAGTTAATTCAGTTTAAGTAAGATCTACGCACTGAAAACTGCTGCTTAGAGTCGCAGAGAAGACTAAAATGACACTAACTTCAAAGGAAGCAAAATGAGAAAGGTCTCTATAAAATCGTGTCTCGATAGAGAAAATATCTACCATAGCCATACTGCCTGACTTGGAAATACTTGTCTTTATACAAATTAATTAATTCTTTGTTAAGACTCTATAATCAAGTAAGTCCACTTTAAGTTGTTTTATCAACTAGTCTTCAGATATTTATTGATAACTCAACTTATCAACTTTTGCACACAAAAGGTAAACATTGATTGTACAGAGGTGATTGTCACCAAATCTTAATGATGCTCACTCTGGAAAGTTTCCGTTGTGCTCAAGTTTAAGAGCTTGAAGCTCGGAGGTGTCTTTGTTTCCAGGCAGAAGGAACGAATGAAGGAGAAATTTACCCAGGAGAATGCACGGCACATTAAAATGGTGAGCAACACTTTTCATGTTAGTTTTTAGTTGTTTGTTATCTAAGAGAATCTGTAGGAAAGGAGAGATCCTATGTTAATCATGTAATGCCATGTAATGAAACGCGGCGAAAGCAACTGCTGCTCCACTTCGCTTCCCTGCTTCATTTTCTGCCATAATAATGATGCTAATGATGAAAAGAGGATGAAGATATAAAAGTGCTTTCACGCACCGTACAACGTGACCAGACGTCGACATCACTTCAAAGAATTGAAAAAAGTTTCTCTCTGCTTCCCTGCTTGCTTGCACGCTCAGCCACCGTTCGTTCGTTGCTTTCTCTTGAGTATTATGCCAAGTGGCCACAGATGCTTATACCGATAGGGACAGCGAGTCCTTATAATTTGAAATGTATCTATATTTTCTCCGGTGGCTTCACTTTCCCCCGCTGCTGCTGTTTCAACATTCAAAGCGAGATTTACACAGGCTGATAGTGACTGAATCTGCTTCTGTTGGGGAATGTCACTGAAATGAACACGAAATGGGAGGAAAACTGCGCTTTAACATTTCCTTCTGGAAAATGGCTTGGCTTTATCCCCATTTCATACTATTACTAAGCTCGTTTTCGACGATTTCGACACTCACTTCACCTCCGTGACTTTTGGGAAAGATGAAGTTGAAATGAATAATTTTCTTCTCTGCAAGAAACTCACGTGGAGTGCGGCCTGACTTCCACTCCATTATATGAAATGCTGAACAACAAATTGCAAAGTTTGCATTCACCTGCTTAATTATAATATACATGTTTTGATTTTGTCTTCTCGGAACATAACACACGATCCTTAATTTTATCCTGCTTGAAGTGGCAAGCTGGTCGATAAATTTTGATTTGGAACACGAAACTGGAAATGAGATGCGTGTACATAAACGAGATTTTGTTCACGTAGGAAGGAATTGCAAAAACAAATACAATAATAAAAGTAAAGAGATTTTTGCCAGCCTCTTCCGAAATTCCATCACAAGTGGGAAGGAACATCATTCACTTATCCTGTCACGTTGCACTCACTCATCACTTCCTTCCTTCCTTCGTCCTACATTCCCTGGCGCCAGCCTTAGCAGTCGGCTATATGTACGTATTTAACCCAAACCCACGGGGCATAATTTCGATTTTTCAACGTGAAAACCTCAAATGTACGACATTTACAATTTCAACCACAACTGAGGACGTCAATACGTCAACTGAGGACGTGGAAAATGGTCAGGTGTACAATGCGTGTGAGAAATTTTCACTGAGAATATAAAAATGATTCAGGAGTTTATAATTTGTCTCAAGTTCCCCCGGCTTTCACTTTAGTAATTTTTCATCCAATCAATGAAAATGCAATCGGAAATAAATAAAACAGAACACGAGAAAGACTCCAAACTTACCATCTGTATTTATTTGGTTAGCCACTAACCTTAAAGATGATAATTAATTAATTATAATTATAATAATTAAGTTATTTTTATTTGTTCTAACACAGGTTTCTATTATTTCAACTTGAACGGTACTCGGTACTTTTCTCCTCGTCACCTCTTGTGATGATAATAATAATAATAATTGTAATGACAATAATAATAATAATAATATAATAATAATGATAATAGAGTAATAATAATAATTAAAACAACTCATTATTCATTTAGACATACTCGATTCTAATTGCAGTCTATGCCATATATGATAATTCATTAATTAATTAGATATTACCAAGATATTACCATACTGTTTTGCCTAGAATATAATATGATATCAGCTTAATATACACATATAATTACAATAATAAGGTACTTCTATTAACAATTTAAGGAGAACTAGTGAAACTTACTAAAGCAAGCATATGGATAATATTTTTTCCTTTACATGATGCTTTCTTTCAATCTTCGTTTCCCTTGTCCAACTTTCTCTTCCGCTTCTTTATGTCTAGGTAAATATAGTTTCCAATCTTACACCTTATACATCATACACCACATACTGTTTTCCTCTTCAAAAACATAGTATGTAATTGAATAGCATTTAGTATTTAAATATTGACATTTTCCTAGCAAAACGTATAGAATAATACGTACATTTTAGATTAGCATTTTTTATACTTTACCAATTCTCTTAATACGCGCAATGTCTCTTCTTGTGAAAATTAACCGTGCCGTTTGCTGTCAGTTTTTTAAGACTTTTTCCCTTTGTCTCTCTTCTTAGTTACTTTACTGCTAGTGTGACGTAGTAGTACAAGAACAATTACCTAGATACTTTCTTTAGCTAAGTAAGTCACAAGAGAAGAATTTCGCATGCGACCCACTGCAACAATTAAACGAGTAATAGAAACTCATTTAACCCTACAGATGGCCACATGGAAGAGTTCTCTTGTACAAGTACAGGATTTTAGCCGGATGTATGTAATTTAATAGTAATTTAGTTCATTTTTCCTCCTATTTAATAAAGTAGTGTAGACATTTACCTACCTTAGCATTAGTTTAATTTGCTTTACGTCAGTGTGAGAGTACTTCAAAAAATTCTCTTTATTTCGATAATCGATGTGGTAGTAAGTATTATAATTTATAGACTTAGTCAGTTTTTAGGCATAATATGACACTACACCTTGTAATTAACGTACTTAAATAATGCTGTAGTAGAAGATAAGTAGTAAACTTAACTTATTTAATGTACTTATGTGTGGATAGCTAGCATTAATTAATTACTTATTTATCTAATCGTAGCAGCAGTACCTCTTGTTCACAATTTACGAAATTGGACATCATTCTCATTCATTCTTTGAGATGATGACATCAACTTTAACATTTTTTCACGCTATGATAATTATGTACCTTCATTATGATAATAATAATAATTCTTGTTAAAAAAGCATCGACGACTAACAAACAATCAATGCGAGCGAGGACTGAGAGTCGTCATTTTTTATATTACTTTTTTCTTAAACCTGAAGATCCCTTCTCGTCCCTGAATCGTAACCATTGTAAAGAGGGTAAAATATATAAGTCATCATCAGGGATAGTAATATTCTTCTGTATGTTTAAATTTTTCATAATAATCATAATAATTAACAATATAGTATCTTTTAGTCCGTGAAGAAAAGTCGCCATTTTATTTCTTTACTTTTAGGTAGAAGGTATGAATCGCACATAATTAAACTGTACTAGAATTTAGAAGCGGTGAAAATTCCTTTACTAAAGGTATATCTTGCGTACTTTGTATTTTTCTGTTTTCTTAAGATTATTCTTGTTTACGAGTCAGCGCATACTCCTTCACACCTCTATGCAGAACACACTCACACATGATTCATTTCATGATACACGATGATGGCAACATTTTTTACAGAGGATAATGTACAGTAACGGTAGAAAGGAGTAATTTGCGGATTTAGTTCATTAATGATTCATTAGTAATGTAATTAAGAAAACAATTTAAAGTCTTTCCAGTAAACTAACCGTAGACCATCGTTAAATAATGGAGAGGAGCGTTAATTACTGATGCATGGAAGAAACTAGATGACCTGGTTAGGTAAATCTAAATTATCGTCGTTTCTCAACATTTATCATTTCTTCAGGGGATCTTTTCTCGGGAAAACATGACAGTCGCGGTTGATAAATGCTAGTTAAAAAGAATGGAGCGGTAAAACATACCGTAACGGGATAATGACGTATTACAAACAAACTTATCCCAAACACATTGCAAGTACAATTATTACTTTGTAAATAGATGATAATTGATTGCTTTTTTATATAAACACATTCAAACAGATCTGCACAGAGACATGACATAAAGTGTATGACATGATACGAAATAGAAACACGCTCATATTTATGCATTTCAGAGCACAATATTTTGTTAAAAGTACTTTGTTCTCCCAAACACCTTTCCGTATAGAAGTATGCGTATTATTATAAAGAAGCAGCAATCGATTAGTTATCATTAATTAATGTTAATATTAGAGTAAAGTCACTAATAACAAATCAAAAACGCATTGCCTTTTGTCGATACACCGACCTCAACGCCACAATCGCGATACATTCGCCAGAGAGAATCTATGCTTATATTTTTTGTAATACTATGGCACGATTGTTGTCTGCCCTTTCGTAAACCCTGAACTATCGAATATTTTTTACATACATCGTAAATTCATCTAAACTACTTTTGGAATCCTTTGATTTTTTTTCGCCTCCACGAAAACTGGAGTGATTGACGGACATCCATTTTGTGGTCACTTCCAAAAGCCAACTTGCAGCAAGGAGAGTGGACCAACCTGGGTACGTACTTACATGCTTTCCGCAAAAGTGTAAAATTTTGTTAGCAGACTGATGGATGAGTAGAAGGAGCGAAGTGTCGTCGCTGGGCTGCGCTTTTCCTAATTCATTCTCAACTTTTTTTCAAAACAGTCCTGTAAAACTCATCTCTCTTCAATCAACCTAACAGAGGCACATTTCGGAGGTTCACCACGTGTCATTCATTACAAGAAGAGATTGAAGGGCGAATCAGCCAGCGCCATATCAGTTTTTTACAAGATTTTCTAATTTAAATTGCGAGCAGCAAAACTCGAGTTTCAGGTTGAGGAAGTATGCCATGTATACGGTTTTACGGTAGTCGAGTCAATGGATTTTTGAGTATCGAATATCAATCGACAAGAATAAGAATTGAAAGGGTGAAATGTGGAACTCAAAAAATAGGTTACCAGAAAGCGACAATCAGAACAACCATTGCTTGCGAGAAAGAAAAAAAGACTGTAGAATTTCGAGAAGCGTATCACGGACGCGAATTTGTCGTCAGGTGTGAAAAATTTTGGTTTGTTAGAAGTGATGTTACAGGTTGGTATCAGAGTACTAATAATAATTAACAAAAAACTTAAGTCAATTACGCTAATAAGTAAGTTATCGAATATTAAAATGGTTGCTTAACCTGATAAAACGTTTTGTCATATATGGTCACAATTTGTAAAAAGATATAATCCGGTCTCCATAAAATTTATATATCTAAAACAAAAAACACATTGATTTCCAAACAAAACAAAAAAGACTGAAAATTGTTGTATCTGAGAATCGCAGTTTTTCATCTCAGAAACGCATCCTAACGTATAAAGAGCTATACACCGATGCTTGTTTTGAATTCGGCAGGTTTACGATGATGTGGACGAGAGGGCTCCAGAAGAGGAAACTACACTATTTTCCGCATTCGTATTTGAATTACTCGTACTCCCTACGTTATTTGCATTTTTATAACTTATTTCTAGATCCCCGAGACGTCTCCACAATTCGTCCCTTTCCTTCTCCCTTTTCTTTTCCCTGCAAATGACATGACAAATATTGAATTATCATTCTACAGCACAACCCACTCAAAATCTTACTCATCTATCTCATCTCATTTACTACGCTGAAATGCTGAACGCGAGGAGTTGAAGGAATAGTGTTGCCTTACTTTTGCCGTTCTGCTTTGTATGAGGTGGTGAGACTGTTAAAGAGGTCAGGATTCATTTCCATAAAAGTCTTCAGCACATTATACACTAACGAGACTATGGTTTGGTTCCAATGCTCTTTTGATATTCGGTACAGAGCGGGGAACATAATCGGCATGATAACATTATTATTTTCTTCTATCAGTGACATTATATATTCGTTATTCCAAAAATACAAAGCTCTCTCCGCCACCTGAAACAGTGAAACATTTCCACATGCAAATCACATCATCCGAGATCATTCTTGGAAAGCAAACTAGGTAGTCAGTGACTTTCTGAATAAAAACGTACCTGGAAATGTGGGCTTGATACACATCGAGCTATTTGTCTGAAAAGATGTTCCTGTTGATAAAAAATTAAAATAAATTATAATAATACTCCTTCTGCTCCACTTGAAGAACCGGACATCATCAACAATGATTTTTAAATAAACCTTTTTTACCTGAATTTTAACAAATTGCGTTGGTTCGATAACATCTAAGATTTCCTCAATCTCGCCCAGGAACATCACCTAAAAGAGAAGCATTAGTTTCAAAAATTACACGAGGTCGAGCAAAGACGAACTTTTTACGCTATCCAATAAATCTGCTTAAAACTTTAGACATTAAATTGCACTTGCTTCTTTCTGAGAACATGTTTTCGGCCAAAATTTTAATAGACCTAACACGACTGGTTCTGTAAGAGTAGCATCCTTTTCCAGAAACTGTACCACACACTAAGGAAGTAGAAAAAAAAGAGTAAAATCTACTAAAAAATAGCATATTAATAAAAATATAATTATAAAAATTACGTAGGCCAGCTGCGCGTGGTAGAGTGCCAGACATCGGACCTATGTCAAAACAAAGTTGTCAATTAAACCATTGCCATTTTATATTACAACTATGCTTAAACTAAATAAATGCGTGTCAAAGTGCACTACTGCAGTGCACTGCATACCTTGTGAAGTGGTATTAAAACTTTCACCAGGAACTGTTTGTGTTCAAGTTTAAGTGGCAGGGCAAAGCCATTGATGATACTGCCTAGAATTTCCAACAGTTCCCCAACACCATTAAAGTGTTCCGTTTCGTAAATAAAACGGAGAAAAATATTGTTTATTTGCTTTCTGATGAACGCTCGAAGTCCAAGAAATTTTCCATATATGCGGTGTAGCACGGTCTTCAAGAAATCTCTTTCTCTAGGGTCCTCACTATCGAACAGCTCCAAAAGCTACAATACAACACATGACCAAATCATTAAAATCAGAGCCATATGGCCAAAGCTACGACCAATTAAAATATTAATGAATCTTTTCGGCTTTTGTGACGTACCTGTAGAACAAACTTTTGGTCAATAACCTTCTTGCCAATACTCGGCTGAAAGTCAGGTGATTCCAAAAACCGCAGGAAGAATTCGTAGACCAGCTAAAACGGCAACAAAAAGTTGTTTATATATTAGGCTGACAATTAAAAGTAATAATTATTATAAAATTCAATTTAAAAATTTTCGAAACCAGACCTGCAGGTGCGGCCATGATGCTTCAAAAGTGGGATCATCTTCTTCGGGGTCAAAATCTGGGTTGTCACTTGGAGGTAATGATCGAAACAAATTTCGAGCGATCTGAAACAATAACAATTCACATTTCATTAAACGAAGAACCAAGTCAGAACTTACTTTTTCAAAGTATCAAAGCAAAGTTGGTCTAATGACAACTCTATCACATAACGTATTAACGCTGTTTCGTTCTACGTCAAACTCAATTACAATACGAGCTTCGATTATTACGTTATCTCAGAGTGCCCCACCGCCAACTAATTTTATTTGGTCTAATTTTGTGATTGTTCTTACCATCTGAATGATTTCGGGGTAGACGGGCTCGGTGAGGACGCCCCGGTTGGCTGTGATGTAGTCGACCAGCTCATTTAGTGTTGCTCTTTTGATTTCCTTTCCCTTCAGGTCAGCGACGGGATCGAGAAAGTCGAAGGAAATACAACATTGGCGTAGTTTTCTAATGAACAATTCTTCATGCTCTGCAGGTGGCACATCTGCAATTAACAAACAATCAAAACGAGAGAAAATCAATTATTTAGCAGAACAGCAGTGATAAAAAGATTAATTTGACTCCTTCCTTCCAAAACCCATAAAGTGTTAACACTCAGAGACAGACAGGGGGAATATAATGTCACGATAAACTACATACACGAGTTAATTGATAGCAGTGGCAAGGGAAGAAAGAGAAAACAACAGTTTTCCCCGTCCGCTTTCTTCTTAATGTTCTCGCCTGATAGGATTACAGTATATCGAACGTTACTTTCCAATTCCATCATTTTCAACCTAGCTAACTAATCTTCAAAGAGAAGTGAATTTCGTCGCTAATAACCATATTTTTCTTTTCTGCCCCACTTAATTGATAATGCGATCGAGCAAAATAAACAAGTTACTACTCAGAATCATGAATCGTGATGTGGGAGAAGAAAGTGTTCCGCTCTTGTTCCTGTTCAGGTGTTCAGCAGATCTCCTGTCTTTTTTCTCTGCTCCACTTCTTCCACTTTCTTTCTAATAGTACCTCGGCAAACGAAATTACCTTTTATAAGCTGAGCTGTGTCCATTCGTTTCTCTCATCACATGACTACTACTACGACTGTGTTCAATTTAATACCTACACAATAATCATGCTTCTTTCTCCAAACACTCTATTCACCGAGTGCAAACTTTTTTTTATACACTTCTTCGATGAAGTTCAAGTTAGAGTAAACAAAACTGTTGTGTTAATGAATGTGAATCTGAGCCTAGGAATGGCGGACATGGACTGGCTGTGCCATCAAGCATTTCAATGGACCCTCGCTCCGCAGCGTCATTTCATTCACTCATTCATTCAATATTTTCTGCCACATCTAGTTACAAGCTCATAATAATAAATAATCATATTTATTTAGATAGGTTTACTATTTCACTAGTGTGTAATGTAGGTGTAGATTACAAGCGGATGCCAATGCAAAGAAAATGTCTTTCTCCGTCTCTCTCTCTCTTTCCATCCTCTCGCATCGACCTTCAGCTCAGCCAGCAGCAGAGAGAAAAAAGGCAATTTTTTTATGTATGACTTGGATGAGTGCATCCATAGCCTCTGGTTTTGGTGTGTGTGTTAGTGGCAGTGGTACAAAGCAGCCGATGAATATTCTTTTCTTTGCACGGAGAAAGCCAAGCCAAGGCTTATTTTCTGGTTCTGCTCTATTCATTGTGCATGCATACCACCAACCACCACATATCAAATGAATGAATGAAACAGAAGAGACAAAAGCAAACATTCCATCCAAACCCGAAGAACAAAACAAAAAATGTACGGGCTTTGGAATTTTGGAATGGAGAAAGCCTGGGAATATAATATCAGAAAACACAAACAAAAAAGTAGTAAGTGCGAAATAAAAAAATTACGAGTCGAGTAGCGGAGTGAGAAAGTAAAGTAGTAAGTAAAAGTAAAGTCTCTCACAAATCTTGTGCTGTAAAAATATATTATACAGTTATCTTACACTCATTCAACAAAGCTGAGCATACTATTTTCTAAAGTTTTTTTTACTCCCAAGAGACACCAGTTTTCCAGTTGATGGCTCGTGGAAGGTTTTTAGACTGGAATGATCTACGGTTTTGTGTGTGGTGTGTGCTTCCACTTCCACCTCAAATTCTAAATATTTCTACCATCCAATTCTTCAGACAGCACAGCACACACCTCCACTCACTCCGCTTCGATCGAGCCCATTCCTCTGCTCTGCCAGCTTTTTCACTCCACATACTAATACTAAATTCATATGATGCGAAAAAATTTATATCTGCTAAGAACATAATTTTGTTCCGTAACAAAAGATTTATTTCATACGAGAACGAACATGAGAAGCTTTTGCAAAACCAACATTAGGTAAGCCCTACTCATGGTAAAGTGTACTCATCCTCAGCACATCTCCATCTGTAATTGTTTCACTCTTTAAATGGAAGTGGGAGGGATCTCTCTTCTCTGGTGGTAATAGCGGAGCGGTGAACGAAACCAGCTCTGAACACACTCTGTCTCTCTGCTTATATTATGGAGGTGGCAGTGTGACGATCTATTCACCTACACCCTAATATCTGAGTTAAGTGCAACATAAAATAAAATATCTCTGGTCGATACTCTTTTTTACAATAAGATCAAAAGCCAGTTTTTGCACTCTGAAAACAATAATAGCTCAATTTTGTCTTCTAGCATTTTTAAACCCTTTGAACTCCCAGATACAACCGTAAGTGCTTTAATTTGTAGCAAGCAACTCTTCAAAGCACCATTTCTCATATATCTCTGTGACGTGATGCAAAAGCTACCTTTCGTCGTAGCCTACGAAGATCAGATTTTAATAGCCTGTCGAAATTAATTGAACCCCCACTATTAAAAAGAAATGAAATACAAATACCATAAAATGGGTTTAGGTTAAAGTTAGAATGTGATGTTTTTTCCGCAAAAGTATTTTTAAATTGACACTCTTTCTTGCCAATGACGTACATAACAGGAACATGATGTATCTTACATCGACAAAATTAAAATTCCTTCCACGTCCCTACTTTTTTCCACCGTTTTCTTTTCATACACAACAAAAAACTACATGCTTTACATATTTATATTGCCGAATCTGTCATACAAACAGGAAAAATCTGTGACACGCACAACTTTTTCTATGTAACTACTACGTAGAAACTTTTGGTATCTGTGACATTTCTGGTGTTGACGCGCGGTCGGTTCTAGGTTCCTCGCTTCCCTAAACATCCAAAACCATTCTTGTACTTGCTTCCACAGTTTCAATTTCCACCAGCCGTGGTGGTTATATCCATAACCCGCTGATAACAATATTGATCTCATGATACAACTATTATTAACAAGAATGTCTGTACATTCCTAGCACAACAACTCTCTATTTTCAACCGTTCCTTTCACCCTCTCCTCCTTTCTTTTCTTTACTTTTCTTTATAATTCTCTCTCCCAAGATTCTCTCTGGATTGCAATTCCGAAAATTCATCGATTTTTCTACATACTTATACCTTCCGTACGTAGGTAGTTATTTTTTTTTGCAGTCAAAAAATGTGCTTCTGAGAAACCTTTTCTGCCTCGTTTCGCTTTTTCTTTTCCTGATAACTAACCCAGGAATCTAATTAACAGCTCGAAATTTAATAATCCAGTTTCTTACAGTTAATAGATAAACATTAATTATCTCATCCCAACTGATCTTATCTGATGTGAATGATAATCAGCACGGTTTAGACAAGATGCTATTCGTATTTAAGTAGTACAACAGAGACTGGCAATCATTATTGTAGAAGGACAAATCAGAATTTCTTATTCAGAACAACAAGGTAAAAATGATGCTGTCGCACGTAAAAGCTGAGAATTTAGTTTTAACAATTTTATAAATTTATATGGCTAAGCGGTAGGTGTTTTCAGTCCATCAACAACATCCAATTAAGCCTGATATAACAATATTTAGAAGAAAACCGTAACGGAAGTAGGAAAGTTGAGATGGAACCTATTAACTTAAATTTGTCGTCATCAACAAGCCCCGAGTGAGTACACAAACCTGATTCATTATACAGAAATTGTAGAGCTCGATGCTAGAGGCTAGTAGAGCACAGACATAAAACGCTATAGCATTGAACCGTGTCAAATCCCTTGACAAAGGACTATCCCATGAATAAAAGCACTTAATCGAAAAGGCATGCCTTTCTGCTTGTTACTCTGCTGCCTTCTAATTTAATTTCATTAAATAAAAAACATGTCACAGTCATGGGCTTAAAAGAATCAGGAGAAAAAGTAGAAAATGGACGTAAAAGTGATTGTGGATGTTCTGACTATACCTATATAACGTCAACATCAAAAGCCCATCATCTATCCACCATCAACAAGCGGGCCTAAAAACAGGAATTAGGCAAAATCAATGTAATGTACTTGCAGCGAAGCATAGGACTAAGACGGAAAAAAAAATCTAAAATATCAACGATATCAATCCACTCAACCACTGTGCAGCCTGTAGTACTGAGAGACTGTAACTGGTAACATATCACTGTTGCACCAGTGGAGGCTATGGGCTATTGACTATTGAAAGGAAGCTAATTTTGTCGAAAAAGCCAAATACCACAGGAAAAGCACTAAAATAGCGACTAGATATATTATATTCTAGGGACTGGTTAATAAAGAAAATAATGAATTGGAATTGGTTCACCAAATGGATGCCAAACCATAAAGTCCATCGCCGTCAGTGTATGAGTCATTTATGAAGGGATATTGATAAAATGTAATGTTACGTTACATGATATGATATTTAGAGAGAGATTTCCTCACATCGCATCGCTTATTTGTCACGCTTCCCCGTATAATATGAATGACATTTTCAGTATGATCTGCCAATTGGTACAAGGCCAAATGTTAGATCAGAATGGAATTTACAAACACGATGCTGATCATGATGACACGACTTGTGAAGTTGTGAATGGCTGTCCAAGTCGCAATGGAAGGAAGAGGTGCTCCCTTTGCCCTCTCATTTGCTTTCATTCTTTTAGAGAGAACCCTGCGCGTGCGAAGATTACTGCTAATTGCTAGCTATTCATTTGCTTCCACAAAAGAAACGTTTACGATTACTTTAAATGCCGGGATTTTGGAAAGCGTTTAAAAAACTCTCTAGGAAAACCTTTTGATTAGCTCTGGGATTTAGATTTGTTGTTGGAAAGGAAGAAAGCTGTAATTAAAAGTAGAGAAAACAAAAAACAAAAGAGACGTACCCTTGAACAAAGGGAGGGGCACAAGATCTGCTTCATTCGCTTGATGATATCTTGATGACCCTTGAGACTTTTTCTGTTTTTTCTTTAAAGATCGCTTTGCAAAGGGATCAATGCGATCCACGAACGTGTTATTTGCTGTAGTCGCCATTGTTGCACTACCACTGGTATCACTGGTTCCACGAACTCCGCTTCTAGTTGATTGGATTTCGTCTGTCAACTCCTTCCCAACGTCATCACTTTCACCGTCTGTTTACATTTCATGCAAAATACAATTCATTTTAACTCCAAACTCTATTATCCGTGTATTAATAAAGATTTTAAATAAAGTCCGATTTGAAAGCCAGAAAAAACAGAAAAGCAAGTTTTGCACACCGTCAATACACGCACCTATTCCAATAAATTCTTCTGTAAATATGCACGTATGCATTTTTTCATTTAATGTAAAGAGCAGAGCATTTTTTAAATAAAATTAAGAATCTGAATTCTGAAAAGCTGTATAGTTAATAACTTGATTGAGAAGCAACCGAATTCATGAAGAATAAAAAATTTAAAAAGCGCAACTGAGGATTAAACTACTTAAATTAACAGTAGTGCTAGAAAGCAAAATGAAATAAAAAATAAAATCAACCAACCCTCCATACTTCCGGATTTCATTCCACAAACAAAAAACTCTGTTAGTTATCAGAGCAGGACTCTTCTAGTTTCTTAATTGCTTTTACTCACTCCGAGTCAGATAGTTCCGAAATGAAAATCAAAGGAATGGATTGGAAATTTTAGTCAAAACAGGAACACCAAAACTAATTTCTTTGAAGAATCAATCAGGAGTTGATGATTTGTGTCAATTGTGTGAGAGGGTAGACTTCACTTGGCGGAAGGATTTGGTTGGGTAAGATCAAGTGCACAATGCACTATATCAACGAAAGGAAAGCCAACTGCAAAAGTCAAGTGCGATAAAACATAATCAATCAATTAACTACTGAAAATGATAGATCGTCTAATAGTAGCAAGAAAAATGTGCAAGATTGCATTAGTTTCAAATTGACCATTTTTTTGTAAATGGTACTTCAACCGGAACTCCAAAGTCCAAATCCAAATCAATCTACGATCTTGAATATCGTGAAACTTACTTAAATTGCAATTTGCAATATAATGTGAGGAAAAGATATTTATAAACTCAAACAAAAAGTAACTATGATTCGATTTGATTACAATTAAATAACAATGCACAGTGAGTTTTTACCTTGAAGATTGATTAGTTCCCCCGATGTGGAATGAAAATGCCTCAACTCCTTCAGATGGACTCAATTCTGGAAAACCAAAATAAACAAAATAATACCAATTAATTATACAATTTAAATTCCAGAATTTTAATTTACAAGTTGCAATAAGATTTCAATTTTACTTACTTGCAAACGAAGCAAGACCCTGATAACTTTTAACTGGGAATGTTGTGCAATACTAGTTCAAAGTACGAAAATGATTTCGAATTCCACAGTTGGCAAAAAGCGAATGACAGTTTAAGGTTTACACACCAGTTCCACCACCAATTACTTGACTTGTCGAAAAATCAGTCTTTCCACTACACACTTTCTCTTGAGCAAAGCACGTTCAGGTCATCCACATGTTTGATGTTTGACACAAAAACCTCATCAAAACATCTGATATTTTCTTTTACACTTTTTACAAAATATCACACCCTGCGAGATAACAAGCTAAAATTCAAGAATTCACTTAGATCACTAATCATTCACTGAAATGAGATATTTATAAAAGCATTTATGATATTTATTGACGTTTAATAATAACTTTAAATGCAATCAAGTCAAGTCACTTTCACCACTTTAAACACCAACTTTAAACTCAATGGTGATAATATTTATTTCACAAACACGTAATTTAGAATCCTTTAAGTTTAACAACTTCCCAACACGATTTCTGTAAAAAAGATCAAAATATTCCAAAATTACAATAATTTTTATCGATTCGTTTTTTTCCTTTGACACGAATTATTAAATGTTCATTCATGTTCATAAACACCAATTTTGGCTCTAAAAGTTACCTTTTATCAATGAC
>VYYJ01003447.1:0-16596 GCA_021029165.1 Cyphoderus albinus | reverse complement strand
TATTCTTAATTATTAAACCTTTATGTTTTATCTTCAGCCATTCTTTGTTGCTGCACAAGCAAAGGACGCCTTGTAATGTGGAAAGAGACAGACACACTGGCTTCAATTCCAAACGATGCCCACGCGATAACCCCGGTGTCCACGAAGACCAGTGAAGACCACTGGGAGTGGTACAATTCTACGGCGGTGCCGAACAGTTCGAAGATGGCGTTGTGGTGTCAAAGCGAGAGCGGTCTTTTGGCAGTGAACGCTATTCAGGAGGTGCTTATCTTGAAAGAGCAGGAGCTTTGTTACACATTCGCTGCCGGTGTCAGCTGCGTGCAGGCGTCGCCGAGTCAAGTGAGTGTGCACATGTTCAAACACAAACTGACCTTTGACATCAAAACTGACATGCAGATGAAGGGCATGAGGACATCTGGAGAACACGTGGTTATCTGGAACGGAAGCCGCGTCGCGGTTTATGAAATTGGACCAACTGTCACTTCGCACAATCGTCACTTGGGAGGCTTCCAAACCAAGTCTGAAAATATTGCCATTCACGAGCAGAATTTGTACACTTTGGAATCAAACCAGATCCAGGTCAGGACGTTCCAAGGAACTGTCAAGCAAACTCTGAGCTTCTCGTCACAGGAAGGACCCCCGATAACTATGGCTGTGGGTGGGGACTACATCGTTTGTGGCACTGAAAACGGCTTCCTCAAGGTGTGGCACATTGGTCGCAGAGAGGCGAAGCTCCACATGCAACCTAAGGATCTGAATAAAATCGTGTCCAACTTTGGGGAAATCATTGACGCAGTTACAAACGCCGCAGGTGATAAAGTCGCTCTGTACGTGGCACAGGTGAATCTAATTCCCGACTCAAGACTCTTCATCTTGGACCTGAATGAAGGGACCACGCTCCAAATCACCGTCACCGACCGCTTCATCACAAAGTTGTTCTGGGAGCCACAGAATTCATTGTACCTCGCAATTGAGACCAAATTGGTGCCATACGAATTCCGAACCGCCGTCGTCGTCGATGACTCTCTTCCGGTTTCGGACACTTTGGAAGAAAACTCTCACAGAAGAAAATGTTAACACTTTAAATACCGGAAGGACGCCAAGTGGAAGTGGAAGACAAGAGAAGCTGCGCAAAACGACGATGAATATTTCCTCCACCTGTGACCAAGTCGTCATCACCTTTTTCATCGACAACCAAAAATGTTTTCTGGTTCATGAGCAAAGGGAGTTCGAGAGTGGTGCAGATGAACATCTCGTGGGGATGGAGGTGCCTTATTTGTACTTCACCCGGAATTGCGCTCAGAGCAGGCTAGCGAAGAAACCCACTATTGGACGGATTAAGGAACTGGAGCAAGCCGGAGGTGGATCGAAAGGACCAAAGGACCTGTCCCGGGTCACCATCGAGCGTGACCCCATCACCGATTTTGATGGTATTGAGGATGAGGAAAGGGAGGGGAGGGACGCGCTAATTAAATACGTGCACAGCATCTTGGTCGAGGATATCGATGGAGCACTCAATGCAACAAGGCTTATCAAGAAGTAAGTACAATGTATTCAATCATCATTTTATTAATCATAATAATTTTTTTAAACTAATTGATATTTTTAAATAATTATTTTCAGCCAAAAAGTGTACAACAACATGTTACGCAACTGTCTGAAAACGCGTCGGTTGGACGTCGCCTTCATTTGCCTTTCCAAACTTCAAAATGTTCGCGTCTGTCAAATCCTCCGGGAGACGGTGGAAGAGGAACCGGAAGAGGAGGCTCACGTGGCCATGCTCGCCATTCAGCTGGGTCTCCTGGACGAAGCGGAGAAACTTTACAAAAGTTGTGAAAGGTATGACCTTTTGCTTGACCTTTACATCATCAGTGAGCGATGGGAGGAGGCAGTGGCGCTTTGCGAAAGTCACCGGCGTATTCAGCTCAAATCGACTTTCCAAGCTTGGGCAAAGTGTCTAGAAAAGGAGAAAAAGGCAAAGGACGCGATAAAGATGTACGAGAAGGCAGAGACGTATCGTTACGAGGTGCCACGAATGTTGAGTGATGACCCCCAGCAGTTGGAGTCTTACGTCCTTTTGAAGAAAGACAAGTAAGTGAAAAACGGGGAATAGTTTATTTTGTGTATGCACTAATTTGTTGAAATTTGACCTTTTTAAATTTTATAACAGAGAACTGTACCAGTGGTGGGCGCAGTACCTGGAAAGCAGTGGCGACACGGAATCAGCGCTGCAGTACTACGAACTGGCGATGGACTGGCTGTCACTTGTGCGACTTCTTTGCTTCTGCGGTGACCATGATAAAGCTGTGATCATTTCCGAGAAGGTTCCAGACCGCGCCGCTGCTTATCACTTAGCGCGCACGCTGGAGGACCGCGGTGACATCGGAAAAGCAATCAGCTTTTACTCCAGGGCTGAAGCGTTGGGTCACGCAGTGAGAATCTGCAAGGACAACGGTCTCGTAGACGAGCTTTGGAACATGGCAATGCGCGCCGAACCGGCGGAGCAGGCAGAAGCGGCTAAATACTTCGAGACAATGGAGCCGCCGAATTTCAGCAGGGCTATTCAACTTTATCATAAGGCTGGATATGGATCGAAGGCTTTGGATTTGGCGTTCGCCACCCAGGAATTTGGAGCGCTCCAAATTGTCGTGAGGGATATTGTGAGCAGACCGAATCACAACACGGACCCTTTGCTGCTGCAGCGATGCGCGGACTTCTTTGTGGATAACAATGAAATTGAAAAGGCGATTGACATGTTGGTCGCAGCCCAGAAATACCCGGAAGCGATGGACCTCTGCGTGAAGAAAAAGTTTACGATTACTGATGCCATCGCGGAGCGACTCACGGCTCCAAAGGGTGTCGCAGGAATTGATGAAGCCACAAGGAAAGTGCTGCTCGAGAAGATGGGCGAGAGTTTAACGTTCCAGGGAAATTACCAGTTGGCCGCGAAGAAGTATACACAGAGTGGAAACAAGGTAATAATTATTTAACTAGTTAATTATTGACATAGTTAAGTATTTAATGTATGTGGGATTAATGAACGCAGATTCAAGCAATGAAGTCCCTCCTGAAGAGTGGCGACACGGAAAAGATCAAATTCTATGCGGACATTTGTCGACACCGAGAAAGTACGATAGTAATACCTATGCTAATTAATGAAAGATTAAGTTGAAGTACGAATTTTAATAAAAATTGTAATTGCAGTTTACGTCCTTGCTGCGAACTACATGCAGACCACTGATCTCCGAAAGAACCCCGGGATCATTCCCACTATCGTCCAGTATTACAACAAGGCGCAGGCGTATGACAGCCTCGCTGCTTTTTACGAGACACTCGCACAATCGGAAATCGAAGACAATCGCGATTACAAAAGTGCCCTCCACGAATACCGCAAGGTGGAGATGACTTTGAAGCAACTTGTGGATAGCGGCTCCAAGCAGTATGAAGAAAAGATGAGGGCGATCCAGACCCGGACCTTCAACATCCACAAGTTTATTTCCATTCAAGAGTAAATAAACCAGAAATACAAAATAATATAAAAAATTAACCTTTATTATGAACTTTGACCTTTTACAATTTTGACATTTTCCCCAGTAACTTTGCCCAAAATCCTGAAATCTCCATGCAGGAGCTGAAGAGGATGAAAGAGGACGGAAAACTGGATGGAATCCGTCTCGGCGATATGTACGCGGTCATCATTGAGTATCTCGTGGCACAAGGTCAGCTTCGACAGGCTGTGGCCATTCTGGATGAAATGAAGGCGCACGTGCCCAACGCTAATTATGGGCGGTACTTGAGTGCAGACACTATAAAGGTTAGATTAATTAACGACCTCTTCCTTTAATTAAACTTTCTCAACTTACCCCATGCAATTTAATTGTCTTTAATTTCAGAGTATTGAGAAGGTTGCCGACTTCCGATCATCCAAACCAACCACCGGTCCCCCTGACATCCCCTCTGGGAATATGGGCGTTGGCAGTGGCGATATGATCCCTGAAAAGCTTGTGTCAAATCCGGGAGACGACATCATCCAACTCTTAAAGTACCACAATGCCGATGCTTCCTCCACGCCACAAATTCCAAATGGAGAAGCGGATGAAGACGACGAAGAGGAGGACGAGGAGGAGGAAGTTGAGGAGGTGGAAGAGGAGGAAGAGATCGAGGACGAGGAGGATGACGAGGAGGTGATTGAAGAAGAGGAGGAGGAAGAGGATGAAGATAATAACCGCCACTTTCACCAAAACTCGTTCACCAGACAGGGAACTTTCACCGATACGACGAATTCCACGAGTTCCATGATGATGAGAGGAAATACCATGGTGGACAATAGCAAATTCTTCTCGAACAATGGAAGAGGTCGGGGTGGAGGTGGAAGCTTTGGGGGTTACTCATAAATAGATAATGGGAAAAGCTAATTTACTACTTAATTATAGTAATTCCTGATTGACTAAAAAATATTTTAAGATAATTTCGGTATTATGTTAGTTAAAATAATTATGACGTTTCAATAATTTATTGATTGATTACAGTGTAATATTTTACTGTGGCGTTTGTCAAAATCAAAGTAAAAATCAGTCGCATCGCATCAAATAAAATCGCTTAAATTAACTACAATTGTACAATTGATGTTTTAGTTTCTAACAGTAACCTCAACCCCCTTGTTCGACAGAAACTCACAATTGTACATTTATTTTTTTTTTCTACGTGTTAGTTCTTCCACTCCCGGCCCCAGTATTTAATTTTCTGTTGGAAGAGGTGGCCGTGGCAGTTACCTTCCGTGAGGAAGACCCCGCTTTTACCTTTGCTTTCACCTCCGCCACCGCAATTGGCTCCAGTCGCACTGGCATTTGCTCATTCTCAGCATTAATTTTCCCCGATTTCTGCGTCTGCCCCTGGCGTCCCCACATTTGAGATAATGTTGGCGAGTGCTTCAGATAGTCGATATCTTCAAAAGACCCCCTGCTCAAACTTGTCCTTGATCTCATGTGCTGACTGTGACCACCAACGGCACCTTCATCTTCAAGTGAAATGTCATCGTAAACCGGTGGTGGCTGCACAAGGCTATCTCTTGGAAGGTATCTGAAGGAGAGTATACATAAAAAAGCCTATATATAAAAGATTGTATAAAAGAGTTATTTATATATACATAAAAAATGATCTTACTGTCCAAAAACCTGAAGCAGTGAAGGGTCATCATGGCACACCCTGGAGAAATCCCTCCTGGAAATCACCCCATCCTTATCCACATCCAATTTTGGAAAAATAATGGCGACAAGATCTTCCCCGATCCTATAAGCTTTTTCACGTTTGTTTGTGTTTAGCGTGTGGACCGCGCGGGGACTGCAGAGCTGGAGCGATTCGACAATCGAGAGGATTGCGTCCTTATGGGTTATCACGAATCTAGAGATGTTATCCAGTTCAGCCTCCGGAGTGTCTTGGGCTGGCTTTCCATACACGCTGCAACAACATTGAATAAATAAAAAGCAATATTAGTCTATATAATTAAATATAATTGGAAGTAATTACAAAAGTTTTAGTGTTATGAAAAAATAATGTTTAATCACCGTAGACCGAGATCCACTTGATCTTGGAAAGGTCCTTCCTGGAGAGTATACATCAGGGAGATCATTTGATCAGCAGTTAACTATTTAAAAAACGTATTTAATCCTTAGTTATGTATATTGTACTTAGTTAGTTGCTTTTTTATACATTAAATAAGATTCATTTAAATATACATAGCCATTCTTTCGTCGCCTGTCCAGAGCGTTGTAGACTTGCCGGTAAATAAACGAGCCATCAACCTTGAAATTGTTTCCAATGAGTCTCCGAAAAGTTGTCAGATTAATCCGTTCATCTTCACATAAGCCAAGTGCGACAAGAATTTTTCGTCGAATTTTTTTCTCATCCGTTCCTTGCTTGAGATGTTTAAGAAGTGCGTGAAGAGTTACTTCCGGTTCTGGCGCATCCATTTTGTGTCCCTCTTGATAACTTTCTTTCAGACTCTCTTGATTAGACCAAATCGAGCAAAAAGGAAAGTGTGACGTGACGAGTAAGAGCGTTTCATATCCTTACAATGTTCTGGCGCATCCATTTGTGTCCCTCTTGATAACTTTCTTTCAGACTCTCTTGATTAGACCAAATCGAGCAAAACGGAAAGTGTGACGTGACGAGTAAGACCGTTTCATATCCAATTTTACAAAAACGAATGTTCAATTAAATACATCTTGATTGATAACAAACTTGATTTTTGTAACTGCAACTGAAACACTTCGAGTTAAAAAAATGAATTTGAAGGAACGCCCATGACTACATTGGAGAATGAATTAATTTTTTAGATGATGACAAAAATATCTTAGATTGGAGAAGTCGATTTTGATATATCGGTCCTGACGGAATCAATCAATCGATAAGAGGTTAAATTATTGACCGAAAGGTTTTAATTCATTTTATTTTTAATACCTGGCTGGACAAAATTTAGTCAACTTATTGCTTTTGACTTTAGTTAGAAGTTACATTTAACACAATGGGGAAAAAGAAAGGAAAAAAAGGGAAAGGAAAAGGAGAAAAAAAGAAAAAGGAAAAGCCAGTCGTGGACGGCTTGTTGCCTATTGACATGTCCCGGAAACAGCTTCTGGGTCACACTGTTCGCCTCAAGGTAGTTATTTAATGATACCGGTCAGTTATCTATCTAACCTAAGATAGTAATTATTTTTTAATTTTTTAGGAAGAGCTAGAGCGAGAACGAGAAGAGCGCAACTTTTTCATGCTGGAACGGGAAAAGATTTACCAAAGATGGAATCTAATTATGGAGATGATCGCAATAGAAAAGGCGAAAGTCCGAGCTCTCAAGAGTCACTTGGCAGATGTAAGATAAGATAGAAAATAAAATCATTATAATTTTAAATAATTTTTCAATAAAATAACCTAACCGTTCCAATTAAATTTTCAGTCGGAAGATGCGAAAAAGGAAGCGGATGATCTTTACGAGTCGAAGCTGCGTTTTCTCAAATCGGACCAAACCCGGAAACTGGGCCAGCTGCGTTTGCTACACCTGGTACAAATGGCGGAGGCACAGGATGACGCCTGGCTAATTCACATGCTTCTCAAGGAGGAGCTGATGAACAAGAAAAAGGAGATTCGCCAAGCTCAGTTTGCATTTTACCAAATGATTCGTGGCCTCCACTGGGCGCATGCAAAGCAGGTGTCGGATCTAAGGGACGAGTTTGCTCGAGAAGTGAGGCGCCTCGATTCCAGCTTCGATCGAAGTCTGTTCGACAACAACGAGATACTAGAGGAAGAACAACTGCGAAAACTGAACAAAATGGGGCTTGCAAAGGAGGATCAAGTCCGGACTCTCCTTGATGACCACGCGTGGCAAGTGGACCAGATGAAAATGTTTTTCCAGGAGTTGCTCAAGTTAAGCTTGGACATCGTCAATCAAATGAAGCAGGAGGTGAAGCAGCAAACGACCTCGGAGTTGATGCAGCATCGCGATTATGACCACTTCAAGCATCGTTACGATGTCTACGTGGCACCAGCCATGCGCTGGGCCACCCTAATGGAGGAGTGGGCGGAAGCAGACGTTGACGAGAACCTGGACGAGCTTGTGGCCACTCTGAAATTCAAAGAGATGGAGTTTAAGCAGCGGAAACACACCCTGAGAATGCTGGAGGCTGCCAATGAAGCTCTCAACCAACGACTTAGCATCGCTGAGGGTGAGCGGAACTGTATGAAGAAACAATTCTGTCGCGCAATTGTTGACTCACAGCGAACCACGAGCATGAAGCGATTCTGCCAGCAACTCAGGAAGAAGGTGGCTGTGGAGGAGTCGGAAGTGTTCAAAGCACTCAACCAGGCTGCTGCGGAAGGAGGTCAAAATGATTACTTCAAATTGCTCATGGTTGAAAAAGACAGAGAGATTTTCGAGCACGTGAAAAATATCAATGAGCAGGCGGCGGAACACCAAGCGGCTCAGTACGTGTATGCAGACGCGTTCCTCAAGCATGAGATTAATCTCACCGAACTCGGTTTCCCTGTGCAGACCACCCACGTAAAACCCGCTGTGCAGCAGGACTTGGAAACTGCGATTGACATGGAGCTGAGCAGGCGTCAGGCCTACGCTGCTAGACAACAGCAGCCGATTGCAGGTCCTGTTGCTGCTTACAGGTACACCTTTGACGACGAACCGGTCCCCAAAGAACCGGAACAGAAGGAAATGGAAGATGATACCGAACAAACGGAATGGCTGGGAGAAGGACTTCAAGACGAAGATGAGTGGAGGCCGGAGTATCGTCATCATGATGAGTACCAAAGAGAGCCGGAGCTCTGGGAGGAAGAATCCACAGAGGAGGAGGATTACTCCACAGCAGAAGAAGAGGGAGAAACACAGGATGAGGATGAGGAGGAAGACGAAGAGCAACGGCAAATGGAAGAAACGGAGGAGGAAGAAGTAGAAGACACAGTTACGGTTGAAACCAAGGAAGAGGAGATGGAGATGACGAAATCATCGAAGGCTCAAGTGGAAGAAACAACCGAGGATGAAGAGGGAGAATTGAATTAGTAGTCTAATCAAACGTTGTTAAACTTGAATATTAATTTTACAAGCAATTAACGCATTGTTTATTATGTAATACATGTAACAATATTATAACAATATTACCGACAAGTTTTTTCCAATAAAGCAAAGTAATAATGATTACAAGAGATTCTACTCAATATCTTCTGCTAATACGATCTCATAACTCACTTTAAATGTGTAATACATCACATTTACAAAACTACAATTGTATTTATTTTTCACGAATTCCTCTTGCCATTTATCGAGCATCAGTTCACCCCGGAATTTTGCGTGGCTCCATCGATGGAACAGGCCAGTCTGTAGTAACCACTTTGGAGCAATCAATAATCTTGGGCTTGGCTTTCGCCTTTTCCTCTTCTTCCAATTTCCTACGCATCATTTTCTTTTCCTTTGTTTTCTTCCGAATTAATTCCTGATTGAAAGGCTTTTCCGGCTGTCCGAAAATTACGTTTCTGAACCGCACAGCATCTCCTCTCACAAAACCATTTAGATAATCCAAATTCTCTTTCTCAGCTTTCTCTTCTTCATTTCCATTTTGTTTCGGCTTCACCTGCGGCCAGCAGTCAACTTTGTTAATTTGCATGAGATTAACCAGATCCAGAAACAGCAAACCGCTGACAAGAGCATCAAAGGCCGCCACGTAACAAAATGAGTTTGTATTTTCCTCCAGCAATTCTCCATCACGGATATCCTTTACGTCTTCCAAATACACCTCGCAATTCTCCGATCCTCGAACTTCGAACTTCCGCTCCAGGACGCCTCCTAAACTGAGATTTCGGAGGAGTTCATACAATCTTGTGTCTTGCATCCTATTTCGCAACCTCGCTAGAAAAAAACCAGATTAAATAATACGCATTTTTGTACAAAAGTTGAAGAATGTTGAAGAATGCTGAAACTTCTGCGTGTGTTTTTAACTTACGTGAAATTTTAGACACTTCTGAGAGCACATGAGCCATCTGCTTTGTGTCATACACCAACGGAAAAACGTTTCGAATCTTATCGATGCATTCTATGTACGTGTCGGGAAGATACTCGATGAAGTCCTTGTACATGAATAGAAGTTTGAGAAATAGATTATGTCCAACCACTGGAGCATTACAGGCTGCGATGCACTCAATTATTTTTGAGACGCCCTTCAAACGCTCAATGATAATCTGGCGCTCTTTCTCCGTCACTTCGTCATAAATGACAGGCATAAGGTGCGGATTGAGTCTCCTCTTTCTCGCAACAACCATAAAATCCGGATGCTCCTTCATGTATTTATCGCCCTGCTCTTGAAGTTGTCGGTTTAAGAAAGGGGCACCCATGTAGAACGGCTTGTTCACGTCAAACTTGACCTGATTCATAAATTCTTGACCATAACCATCAAATCTGACCCTGGTGTAAGAGCTGCCTCGAAAGCGGGCGATTTCGTTGTCGTCAACACACGCCGGCAGGATGGGGATTTGAAAGCACTCAACTTCTAGCTCGTCTGGTTTCCCTTCCACTCGATTGAAGACTGCCACTCCGATTTCCACTAAACACCGGGTCTTTTCGTGCGTTTTTATGTTGTCGTACCATTCCCCAAAACAACTGAAGAAAAATGAAGCACACAACTTGAATACAACTGTTGATTGTTTACATAATGTCATAAACTCATTAACTTATCAATTATTTGGAATTAAATGTTAATTTTGCTAATTAATTTACTAACTTGCTCCTATCTTTCATGTAGGCCACGTTAAATGTCTCGTTTAGGAGCACAAATCCAGTTGTCTCAATCTAAATTAATTACAATTAAGATAAGAAAATATAATTATTCATAATTCGTATATCGATAATAGTCATTAAAATAAAAATATTAAAGCAATTTACTAACTGTGGCGTCAATTGCGACGAAATCCGCCTTCTTCATTCTCTCCACCAGTTCAGGAATCACTTTTTCATAATTGCACCTCGTTATTTCCCTGGGCGAAAAGAACTCTACCTTCTCTGCAACTGACATCTTCAATCTTTAACTGTCAGCTTTAACAGCTCTAATAATAACAATTTTAATTATTTTTATCGACGCACAGTTGTATAATTGTGTTGTGTTTATCTTTCTCGGCAACTTCCAGCAGATTTTTGGATTTTGGATCCGCCCTCCTTGCTCGTTTCACTTATTCGCTTTGACTGACTGAGGTAAAACGAAAAATCAAATCAGCAGAGTCGAGGGGAGTATCAATAAAATTAAATTGGCGCTCAAGTAAACAAAGATAAGATGAATCTCATCTCACCCCAATATTTAACAAAGAGAAAATTAAAAAAGAAGAAATGTTTTCAACTCAGGGGTAAAGTGAGAAAATGACCTTGACTCTTGGATTTTCTGTTTGTTTTTCTCATTTTTAATTTTAATTGACCATTTTTAAATGCCAGTTTTAATTAAGTATTTATTACATATTAAACTAAGCTTGCAACAAAAAGACTAAATATGAAACAATGATGCTAACAATCATTAGCAGCAAGCCTCTGGAGAAGACGAATAATCCTGCGCCGGAGAAAGCCACTGGGTTCGAATTATTCAAATTCATGAAGGCCAGAATGGAGCTTGACTGGCTGGGCGTCATAATCAATCTGGAGACATTCTCAACGTGTTGACAATTTGACGCCGTCAAAACTTCGGTCACTTCATCAATTACGTGATTAGCGGTGAGAAAAGCTTTCCCCATAATTGAATTGAATTGGACCGACGTTTTGTGCACCCTCCCAAGACACATTATGAGAACAACGAGGCGAATCATCATGGACACATCCAGACCCAGAAACATGATCCAATCAATATCTTCCAAGTTGTAAGAGTTCCATTGTTCACCGAGCGGAACCGTGCTGTTATCTTTGTCATTACTAAAATTAAAATTTTCTCTCTCCATCTTCAAAATTGAGTCGTTCATAGCCAAAGGGTTTGTGTCCAGCGCTAGACTCTCGTTCAAGGTTGACATTTCCGGTTGAATGTTGATATATGTATGATATATGCTGGTAATGACCAAGTACTTGAGAATGACGCACATTCCCACAATGCTTCCCACATTGATCGCGAGTGCGTAACCAAAGACCGAGTTGGAGGCATTCTGCATGCACGCAATGCTTTGGAACTTCCTCGCCGCGTGGGACATCACTTTTCCCGGAGACATTCTCAGAATTGCGTGGTTCGACCTGGATCTTATAGACTCTGTGGAATGTGACCTTGGAGGTGATGGTGATGAGGCAGTAGTTTGATGGTTGGAAACCAGGTCGGGATTTAGATATCTAATGCTTTCCAGGTAGTTTTCTAGATCGAGATCCGTCTGAATTTTTGATTTGCCTTTGGAGGAAGGAAAACTGGGTGACTCTGCAGCGGCTGATTGAATTAACGTGGTAAAATCCTCTCCGTTTGTCATTTGGGACACGAGACATTTAAATTGTCTGTGCCACATTCCCATTTGTCCCTCCAGGTACTCCTGGATATTTTCTATAGCTCTGGAGAAGCAAGTGGACTGTGCCGCACAAATAATCTCCATATAGCCCAAACACGCATATTTCACCATTGCTAGATAGACAACCAAAAGTGCGGATACAATGGACGCCACCTCCGGTGAAATCCATTTTTTCATACGGTTTATCCCCAGAATAAGGGACAAAGGGCCCAGTTCCGGTTTCTGATAATAACGAAATCCAATTGATGCCGCTGATATTACTGAAACGACTCCGTAAAGGGTGTACAATCTTCCGACCATTTTCTCCGTTGCTTCAGTGTCCATGTATTTCTTGACGGAGCGAGAATAGCAAACGATTTCGTTGAAGAACTGAGTGAGACACTTCTTTTTCAGGAATGTCAGTCCAAGAATAGTGACAACGATGAAGTTGGAGTAGAAGGCGCAAACCCATTCAATTACCTGTCCCATCACTGGAATCGGCTCGCCCTTGGAGTCAAAGACACGCGGGGAAATGACGAGTTCGAGAACTCGGAGAATTGTGCAGAGAGCGGTGAAAGTTACAAAGAGAAAGTTGAGGAGGGCGTGGTAGTAGTGAAAGGATTTGGAACTCAGGTGAAAGCGAGTGTTTTCGACTTTTATTTTGTAAGGGAAAGCACCGGAAATGTAGATGAAGCGAAGAAGAGGCTTCAAAATGGGAAGAATGGACTCAGGAAGTGTGTAAATTGGCTCGCTGTAACGTTCCATGATTTTAATTTTGATGCTGGCTAGAAATAATCCGTCTTTGTGTCACTCACAGTTATCGAATAGCGTCTTCTTGTGCAAAACTAAAATAGTTTACATAGAATTCAATGCTTATATACATATGTCCCTGACTCAGACAGTTTTTTTTATTAATGTCAATGTGTCAATTAATAATGGAAAATGGAAATTAAATAGGAGGGCGCTTACGTAACTAAATTAAATACGCTTACATATCTAAGTGCATTAATTTAATTTGGGTTAGTGGTACGTTACTGAAACATGCCCACTTCGGCATTTTCGTTTACTTTTACACTTCATTGATTTTTGTGTTTGTTAATAATTCAATTAAACTAAAAACAAAACCAAACATTTGCATATTGAAAAACAAAAATCGATTTGTTACATAAGTTCATGCTAGCTTAACACAAAAGAAATAAATTCATTGTCTAAATACTATTATCGCAATTATGATTTCCAGACGCCTGAATTTGCAGGTTAAAAGGTCCAATCAGGGAGCATCAATATTCATTTTAGCAATGCCTTTAGTAAGAGTCGCGTCCACAACTGATGAAATGGAAAAAATCAAATTATTAATTAATTGAGTAATCATATTTTAAATGCAATGAAAATATCAACGGATTTTATTATATTATATGTAAGTACCTGTTGGTGGGAATGGGAAAGAGTTTCCAATGATGCCATTATTGTTTCCAAAGTTAGTTAGTATACTGAAAATGGATTCCCGTGGAACTTCGGGAATCTCGACCTCGACCGCCGTTTCACCTCCATTCTCTGCATGCGGGCAAGATGGTTCGACAGGTTGAGGGTGACTTGTGACTTCGTCCAATCGTGGTTTCTGTTGACCTTGATCTAATGCAGATTCCCATTGCATTGGACCTGGTTCTTGAGTCGCCTCGGGAGCCGTTGACTTTCGTTTGCGAGTGGCATCGTTTGGAATGGAGCTAGAGTTGGGACCGGGTTTTGAAGACCACCCTGACAGTTTGAAAGTTCCTCCTTTCCGGATGGATCTTCCAGTGACCGGATCAAGCTCGAGCCGACGGTATGCTTCCCGAATGCGCCTGGTTTCGGGATCTGGAAATTGAATCCCATTTTCTCCCTCCTTCTTTTCCATCTTTTTGCTTGGAAACTTTTGGAAACAAATTTATTTCTATTTGCAAGGCAAGCAGAAAGATTTTTCAGACTTGTCTTTAAATAAACTCCCGTGAATTTCTTTCGACGTGACTTGACAAACTCCAACTACCAAATGATGCTAAGATTGCTTAATTACGTTAATTTAACCTCCCAACATACGAATCTTTACAGATAAACAATGAAGTACCCTTAAAGTCCCCTCTGAATCTGAAAGTATTAATACATTAGAGTAGAGGGAAATTAAGCTTTGTGTCGAATAATCCCCCAATTCCCAACATGTTTATCAACACACAGACACAGCTTGTGCTGCGTCACAGATGCTAGAATAATATGCAAATTTACTGACGCTGGATGCCTTTGTTGCGCGAATGTGGTTCAAAGTCCAAAGAGACAACGTCCAAAGGTTTCATATTCGTTTGTAGTAAAATAATGAAGATTAAAATCTTTTTTCATTTTTCAAAGTGAATGCATTTTTATGTGTACCATACTATACTGGCTCTATAAAACGTACAAAATATCATATTTGTTAACTATCTCTAACTTACACTAACAAACCACGTTAATTTAGCATTAAATATCTTTGTGGAATACTTGGACTAGGTGAAAAATACTTTTGCAGGTAAATAAAATAAATAAATAAAAACGTTTAAACTTAAAACGCAAAGTAAACCAGTTTTTACCATCACTAACTAATCACCACTCTCCATTACTACATAAACGAAAATCGGCATCAGCAATAAATTATTTTTACTTTAATCAATGCCGTTACAAAGAGCATTATTGTTTTTCTCTCTCATGACCTCTTTCCTTTTTCTTTTTACGTCTTCTAGGCACTCATCCAGTTTCTGCACAAAATGGTCGATTTCCATGTTTTCCATTCCAATGGCGGCAGCCGCTGTGAGATACGGAGTCGGATAGTTTGGATAATGCGCGCCCCAACCTAAAAGTACAATTAAAATTACCATTACAAATAAATGTAAATATCCACGTTTTAAATATTCAGTAATATAGTGAATTTATTATTTTGCAATACCTTTGAAAGTATGACCATCAATAATTTTGACATCAGTTGTCGAAACAACTCTTGACCCCGTGACGTTTCTCTTAAATAGCATCGCCCCAATGCTGGTCAGTGCGTCGTTTTTGTTCTTATCATTACCGTGTGACGCCACCAAGGTGTGTAAGGAGATTCCCATTGAAATGTCATTGCCGTCCAACTGCAAAAGATGCTCGCCGTGCTTAGTTGCGACCTGGGCGATTTTTTGTCCCAAATACTGAAAATTTTCTTCCCTCTTCTGGACAAGATCGCGATATCCCCTTTTCCCCATGCTGAGCACCGTGATCAGCACATCTGAAGCAGGATATGAAGAAGCCCTTCCGGGATAATTTTTTCGAACAAGTGTCAAGAGAGAATCATCCGTCTTTGATGAAGGCGCCAACGGACTGGCGAGAATACAACCGCCGACGGGCACCATTAAATTTTTGTCAGTGCTCTGAATGAACAGGTCAACGTGACTCAGTCCTTGTCTCACTTGTCTGGCCGAAAAACTACTCTGAATTCCGTAAGCGTTATTCACAACGTGGTAAATGACCTCTGACCCGCAGGTGTCTTCAGAGCCTCCAAAGTGAAGGGAGCATTTTGTACTTTCGCAGAGATCATGTTGAGCTCGAGTTCCAAGGCGGAATTTCTTAAGACTCTTTAGACTGTCGAAGGCCCTCGGAGCAAAACAACTCGTTGTAGAGATGACGCACAAAATATTCTCGCGTCCGATATCACTAATTGCTGACTCTATCGCCTCTACATTTGTAACTAATTCCTCTCCTTGGAGTTTCGGATCTACGATTACTGGCTCAAGGCCCGCTGTGAGAATCGACTTGAAAACGGATTTTTGGTCGTGGCGCAGCCAAATAACCTTTTTCGCACCAGGTTTTCGTTTCGCCAGAGTTAGTAAAATTAACGCCATCGTCATTCCTGTGGCCATCGGGAAGAGACACGCTTCCTTCACATCTTTCCTTCCTCCCAAATTCGTCTGGAGAAAATCGAGCAGAAGGTCGTTAGTGAGCGCGGCGAGTAAGCTGGAACCAGCAGCTTTTGGTTGTGACTCGGCCAAATCCCCGGAGCGTCCAACGCCATGTGCTAAACCAAGCGCACGGCGTTTCACTAGAGAGGAGTAAATCCGACCCTCGCGTTCCCCAACACCGGAAGGTTTGTTCACGAAATTATTTGTGTCCATTGAAGCCAACTCGTTGAGGAAAATTTCGATCGTGGTGTCGTCCCACGGCTCTTCCGGCCATTTCCGTTGCTCTAAGAGTATTTGAAACTGTTTGTTGCGGGTAGCCGACGCCTCTGTCGCGTGCTGGAGAAGTGCCGGGGGTAGTAACTTTTTACCCACTTTCTGGAACGCTGGATAACTCATTATTACTCTTTCACCACTGACTTTTTAGTGACTTTACACTTTTAACACGTTTAATGTTTTTCAATCAAATTGTTTCCAATTTGCATGTTCCAAGAGGCACAGGAACACCGGAAACCGGAAAATCCTGGAAGCCTATTTTTATGAACGGAGTCACATCCGCATCACCAATTTCATTTCCTTCTTTAGTTTCATCATTCATTCTGTGTCTGTCTGAGTCACGTTGTTGCAACTCGCAATACATTGTAATATGAGTCGGTCAGATGATGGGATTGCGACA
>VYYJ01003446.1:0-16607 GCA_021029165.1 Cyphoderus albinus | reverse complement strand
TTAAAATTTTAAATTAATAATGTCATTTAGCTACTCACATGAAATCAGCAAAAAATAAATAAATGAACCTTTTTTATGTCTAGTCAATGCGAGTCGAGTTGTTAAGTTAGGTGATTTTGGTATGACTCGGCCTATGTACGAGAATGATTACTACCGTTTTAATAGAAAAGGTATGTATTAAAGTGAAAGAGATATATTGTTTACGCTCCAGTTAGAATTGTTCATGGTTCGGTGAAAGTTTGAAATAATTCATATTTTTGGTTTCCTTCCTTCCTACAGGCATGCTTCCAGTAAGATGGATGGTGAGGAAAATAGTTTATTTACGAACACGACTTATGAATCAGCATGTATTATTACAAAGGTGACTGTCCTTCGAATGATAACAAATCATCTCACATTGTTTTGCTTGCAGGCTCCCGAGTCATTAGCGCTAGGAATTTTCACTCCAATGTCAGATGTATGGAGTTTTGCTGTTTTACTCTATGAAATAGTCACTTTTGGGAGCTTTCCGTTCCAGGGAAAGAGTAATAATGAGGTATGTGTTCAACCGGATGGGAAGGATTCTAAAATGCGATCTGAACTTGTTTTAATGTGCACTTTGTGTGGAGGCCGTTTATATGATCAAAGACGGTCCAACCAAATTAGACAAACTGCACATTGATGATAGATACATATCGCTAGTGCATATGCAACTTCAGTTAACTTCCTATTAAAACAAGAGATGGTTAACTGAAGTTGCATATGCACTAGCGATATGCGTCATGCTTCAAAGAACGGCGCGCATACTAGAACCCTTCGCTGTTCTAATTTTTATACATTTTGAATTGAAACAGAATTTAATAAAGAAAAAAAGAAAGAAGCAATAACGGAAGAACAATATTGATATCTGGTGTGCCAAATTACATTTTGTAATGGTTACTTTAACAGTTTCGGCATAATTATTACAAAGCAAAGATTGAAAATAGTGAATGGTGATACACTAAACGTTGTATTCCTCTTTTACTTACCTATGTACCAACCAAAACTTTCCACTTTCCTACTGCCATCTTTCTTCCTAGAGAACTTTCTCGAAATCAAGTGCTGCAAGTCAAATAGTAGCATCGTCAGTTTCATAAAGATTATTCTCCACACCTATTCAGTCGATAAAGATGAAAAGCAATTAAGGTTAAACAAGTAAATAAAAAGTTAAAATTAAATCGAATTAACGATTGTTTTTAGCAGAGATATTTTGATTAACTTATGTCGATGGGAGAAATGTAGCGGACCTCTTTGGTCTTGTAATTGAAAAAGTCCACCTATCGCAATAAGATCCTTTCCCTTAATTTTTTCTGCTACAACTGACGCGGCTCTGTGGATCAAATCGACAATGCCCACAGAAGTTGGCAGCCTGAATGAAAGTGATAGTAATTATGAAATTTTTAGAAGGGCTGAATACTTTTAAATGTAGAATTCTTGGTTTCTGAGATTTCTAATCACATTGTAAACTTTTAATTTATTATTCGGATTTAAATGAAATTGAAAACCAAGCCTTACTTGAGTTCCTCTCTGGGGCATTGTTTAACAGATTAATATAAAGATGTTGGTTGGTATTGGTACACACGTTTATGAAAACGTTTCCTAATGTGGAAAAGGCTAAAGCCCTTTGATTTTGATTGATAGTTTCTAATTAAAAGTTAACGAGACGCTGCCAAACACCAGTCAGCTAAAAGCTAAGCTGTGGATATGATGAGTTATTTAAGTGTTGCATTAGCATAAAATACGAATACGAAATATGCAATGAACGCTTTTAGAATGTTCGCTCACCAGGTTTTTGTGCTCACACGGAACGCTAGGGCCAAGGGATTTTGAAAAACGCAGACATGGCTGTGAAATTAAATATGAAAATTTTCTGACTAATTTTTAAAGGTTCTGGATTATGTAAAGTCAGGAAACACTGTCTCCATTCCTGCTGGTGTAAAGCCTCAATTGTAAGTGAATTATGACGTGAAAGTAAAAAGCTCATTTATACATTCAAAAACTGATCTAATATTAATATTATTCACGAGGATAGCTAACTGAAGTGATTAAACTAAACTAATAATCTCATTTCTGTCTTCCAGGGAGCAACTACTCAAAAGCTGTTGGTCTTTAGACTCACAAAAACGACCTGCGGGTAAGTTATCTTTTCTCTATTTGTTATAGTATCTTGCAACATCTGAAGCTCAAACCGGCTGCATCTGAAGGTTTCTTAACTTCCGGTTGCGATATGTCCGGTGTGAACAGTTTCGCTTTGTAGTTATTGAAAAGTTTGAAGAATTCTTTGTTATATAAGGAAAATGTCGTGGTCGGTCTGCGAATTGCATTTGTTGTTGATCTCCTTGCTAATTGTTAACAGTGCTGGACATAACTTCGTTTAGTTCAACAAGAATATTTTTTCTTTACAGCCGCAGAGATAGTCGAATTTTTGGCAAACAACCCTCGGATTATTTCGCCATGTTTAGACAGTAAGCTATTTTTGTTGAAGATCATCTTAAAAATTAAATCCATATCATACATATATTTCAAAAGAATTTGTGAATTTCGCATCATCGTTCATTATGAATTCATGAGTTGTCTGCCTTCATTTCAGTACCACTCGCATCAGTTCAATTGGAGGGTACGGACCAACTTGAGATTCAAATTCCTGACCGACTTTTCAATCGGAAAACGGGATCAGGACCTGTCAGAAACGGTGGCCAAAGAGTACCAAAAGTGCGAGCATCGGAGTCAAGAGATATGACAATGATGGGAAATAATTTATCGACATTAGGAGAAGAAAACATTCCATTGACAGGTCAAAAGACTTTCGGGAATCGCAATCAAAATCAGAATCAGAGCTCATACGTTTCTCTGCACCACGAACCAAACTCAGTTGAGGCTGACCTTATATGACACGATGTTCCAAATATTTACGAAACTTTTACTGTAGTGAGTAGTTTGTAGGTAGACAGAGGCAGACTTTTAAATCAAATTATTAAAGTTTGTTCTTGACATGTAATTTCACTGTTAAACAATCGTACTCGTACTTATTTATACGTTATACCCTGAAGAAAGAAAACTGTCTTTAACGTACTTCCAGTTTGAATGTGCCATTGATAAAATATTACACACATATTTATTATATGATTATTGTTATGCTATCTGTGCTGTACCTTTGTACGAACAATACTTTTTTGCAAACTGAAACTATATAAGTGTTCTATAAGATTATATAATATAAAGATAAAAAAATATTTTCATGTTATATGCCAAAAAATTACAAATTGAAATTCTTTCATCCATAACTAAATGCAAATCTGTGCAATACAACGGAAGCATTTGTGGAGTTGAAATTGAAAGCTGTTGATTATTGTTTAGGTTAGGTCTAGGTTAATGAAGATGTTAAAGGCATCTATTCCTTCATGAACGTACAAAGATAAAGAAATCTTAAAAACCTCTCAGATATTACCTCAGACGTAGGACTAGGTCACATGAAAAACTATATTTATAGACGAAAAATTCTGATGTTCACTCTTGATTGAAATAAACTCAAGCGTCGAATTTAATTAGTAATTTATACGTGTAGTGGTCGAAAAGGAATGAAGCGGAAGTGTCGACAAACAATAACTGCTCTTAACTCCTACCTTTCGTTGAACATCATACTTGAATTGGAGATGTGAAAAAAGTTAGCCTGTATATAACACGGAAGATACAAAGTCAAAAAGGGTAATTCAGAAACTTAATGCATAGAAGAAACAAGTATTATTCCCTGGAGCACGTGCTGCTGCAGAGACCATCAACTAATTTCTATTAACAATCTTCACGCCATACATCTCTACCATGATTTTGATGTGACTTCCAAGGTGGATCAATCAATTGTGACTTCCGGAAAACTACAAAAATCATCACTTACTCATCATATCTAGTAAAATAATTATACAAAAAAGATCTAATGTTTGTTCAGAAATACAGTCAAGCTTTTCTCGTCACACTTCTGTATGAATGCTTTAATATATTTAGATTATGGCGAAAACTGTGATTACAAGCCATTCTTAATTAGGAGTTTAACAAAACGAATTTGTTAGTTTTGGCTTGATTAGAGACTATACAGTTACCTATTTAGAATTTGGACAAAAGCGATTAACTCTTTATTAAATCTATTTATATGGGAAAATGGCCTTGTGAATGAAAAATAACAATTATTAATTAACTCGTTTTTTGTTATTTTATTATTGTTAAAAATGGATATTATGTGGAACTATTTCTACATAAATGAGAATGCCGATCAAATCGTAGCTGACATGGCGTGACCTGTTATTGCAAATAAAAAACGTTCTAAATGAGATTTGTAACATTACGGTTTCACACACAAAAACGGGGATGTTTTATTTCAAATATTAGGCTTAATAATACCAGATATTAGCACTAGCATCTAACAGGCATTCGTAGAAGATAAACACGTCGTCTCAAAAATAACATGAGTGAAAGTTAATAGCTAGTAGCTACATTTCAAATGTAAATTATTAAATCTTAAAGGTAATCAAGGCTGATAAACTTCTAATACACTACTGATGGTGAACTAGCGCAGAAAACCACACAAAGACAAAGAACAGCAGCCAGTGCTAGGCCACCATGAGAAGTTTATTAAGGTTTATAAGCCTTGATTGTAATGTCAAAAGTAAAGTTGAACGTCGGCTTGCAATATCCTTTCCGCTAACATTGGCATTAGTGAAGAAATCTTAACCCAGTGTTGGGAAGTCAGCAACATCATCGATTCGTGGAACTGGAGCAAACTTCTGGAAACTTCCACGACCACGTCCCTATATTAAATACATTCATAATATGATGAGTTCCTTAGCTTTGACATTAAAAAACAGGCAAAAATCTATCTAGGCAAAGTCTAAATCTAAAAATAAAGAATATAGAATATCAACACGACTTACCCCACGACCACGCATGCCACCTCCACGAGGTCTTTCTTTGTTCAAACTTTGATCGGAAGGAGAATCACGAGCATCGCCTCCACTGTTTCTTCGATCAGGAGTTCCGGTACCTCGTCCACCTCCACGTCGTGGTCTCTGATAGCCAGTTTTAAATCCAACGTCGGAAATCAGTTTAAATTTGCCAGCCCGTTGCGGGTAAAAGACCTAAATAAGAAAAGGTTAGAACGATGATACAATACGTAATCAATTATCCACTTAAAAGACAAAAAATCCCTAAAAATTGCATTACCTCTTCCGCTTCTAAATCTTCTTCGTTCTCGTTCTCGTTGACTTTTTTCTTCAGAATCATTTGACTGAAGACTGACACATCTTCACCTTCGCCAGCCTTTCGAACGTTGAACACCGGTTTCTCTCGAGGCGCCTAATGGATATTTAGAATACTCCCATTTTTACATTTATGAAATAAAAATGAATGCTACCAACTACAAAGTGGCTACCAGAAATGTGAGCATGACTAATTCACCTGCATAGCTTTCCATTCTTTCAAGGTAAAAGTCTCAGGTTCCGGTTCCGGCTCAGACTCTGGCTTATTTTTCTGATTCTCCTTCTCCGAAGATTCTTCAGCAGCCTCATCACTGAGAGTTTCACCATCATTTTCATTTCTCTCGTGATCGCTAGATTTTAAAATTTAGTTCCGCAGGTAATTAATTATTCATAACCTATCTACGAATTATATATTAATCGGACTTACGCATCAACATCAGCTGGATTTTTTCTAGCAGTATTTCCACTGTTATCCCCAGCCCGCTCCTTCATAGCCTTTCCCTCATAAGCATTATCTCTTGAGGCAAAGTTCCTCTGATTACGCTGAATCCCATCCCTTTGAAAGCTAGGGGCTCGACCGTCACGTCGTGGTGCGCCATCATTTCGATTTCTATCATCCCTCTCCCGTCGACCATCATTTTGCTTGTTGTTGTCCCTTTCCTTTCGTTCAACAGTTCGCTTGTTGTTGTCCTTCTCCTTACGTCCATCGGAGTCCTTGGTTTCTCCATCCTTGTCCCTACGTCCGCCAAACGGTTTACTTTCTCCAGCAGTGGATCTCCCTTTCTTTGTGTCCCCACCTTTTCCAGCATTAGCAGCGGATTTTTCAACCGCCTTCTCATGGGAACCACTTTGGGTCGCGCGTTTCTTTTGCTCCGTGATCTGCTTTATTTCAGGGACAAGAGGTGCCAGATAATCATCTTCCTTGTCTGTATCCTTGTATAAGAAAGCAAACCGGTTGGTTATCCCAACCCCATACTCCAACTCCATTGTTTAAAAATGAACTAATCAAAACTAGAAAAATGACACCAAGAATACAAATTAGTGACTGCAAAATTGCCTAACTTGCCTAGAACATACTTTCACAACTTGCAGAATTAATTTTGCACCTAATGGTATTTTTCGCAACCATTTGAGTTACACACGAGACAGGATAAATAGTTTTGCTTCAATACACATAATTACGGGGAATGCTCAATTAATTAATTATTAATACTGTATACCTTCACTAAAAGCAAACAGTAAAAGGCCAATTCCTCTCTGTCACTTCAGGATGTTAAAATAAACCAAACGAAGCCAGGTTTTGTACTTAATTGGAGAAGCCTCCTGTTAAAACAAAAATGGAGAATGATGTGATCGTGGTGATTGCCAATCGCGAAGTATTACAAAGCATAAAGACACTAGATCAGGAAAGTGCTCTTCGTTTCGGTGTTGTTGGCTCTTTCTTGGTGCCTGTAGCAGTGGCCCAAAGTGATGGGATACAAACCATTTACTAGTAAAGTAATGTCAGAAGAAAGGAAAGTGCCACGCAGAGTAAAGTAGCAAATTAAAAAAGCATCGGACAGAGAAGGAGGGAGCCAAACTACCATGAGGTATAGCACAGTGCTGGTGGAAGTGAATTTAGTCAAGCAAAACGAAGGAGTTTCGAGTTAATGCCTTCATACACACGACAACTCAGTTCAGAAAAATAGTTTTTACTTTGGGGGCTGATAATGTTAAATCTAAAAACCAAAATGCAAATAGGGGACAGGACAAGCACATTACCAAAAAAGCTTTAGTCATACTGTAATAATCCATAACCACGATGAAGAAAAAGAACCGTAAAGATATCCAATATTCTAGAGAGATAAGAGAGCAGAAGAATACCATAATATTATAATGTTTTATCAGCGATTTTGTAATGGCGACATGAAAATTAGCTGGTCTTCAAGCAAGCAGTCAAACTCAACTCGGGGAATGGGGAATGTGCAAGGTGAGACAAAATGGCGTAGTTAAATAGGAAGAAAGAAAAAAATAAGAGTAAATCTGAAGAAATGGAATCTTTCCTAATCCTACAAGATAAGAAAGCAAAAGACTGCATGCAACTTATAAAGTAGGAGCGAGAGTAACAAAAACTGTTTTATATTTGTCAAGTTTACATACCTTCACCATTCGATGCTGTTTTTCATTTATGGAATTGTTATCATCTCCCACTAATTACGTTGGTTTTGGTCTAAAGATCCCTGCAATGCAAAGAACAAAAAAGAAGTTAGGACAATAAAATTGTAGTTAATTTTGATGCTACTGAATGCTATAATTAAAACATTAAAAGAAGAAAAGATGAATAAAACAGCAGGAGAATGACCGGAGAACCTTCCAGAAACTCAAAACTAAGAATGAGTCAGCGTCAGCATCAGAACAAGAACAGAATTAATTATTACTTGCATTTAGCTAGCGTGATCCATGGGTTGTGCTGTTATTAATAGCAATGTCAATGTCAAAAATACATCAAATAATGAGTCATTTAATACGACTTAAGACGCGTACAAAATAAGCTGCAATAAAACGGTGTTCTTCTACTCAGCAAATATAAATCCTACCATCAGCAATTAAGTCGGAGTCGTTTTACAAATTAACATTGAGTAAATAAACAAAAATTGCAATACTAACAGAGGAGAAAAATATCGAATTGTTGAAATAGGATTTAAGTTTATTAAAATGCAAGTATTTAATATGACAACCTCACCACTTTGTGAAACCAACGATTGACAATTTAATTACAAGTAATGTAACTTACTTTTTGGTAACGCACGTCAAAGTTATTCCACTTTAAAATCCGTGAATTACTTTGCTCGCACTTTGACATTGACACCAATAATAAAATATAATTAAAATTCAATTAAATTGGAATAATGTAGTTTACCTTAAAATCCTTAATCCCAACCGTTTCAATCGTCAATCACTCAGATAACAGGTTGGATGAATTCGTCGGTATTTAATTACCAACTCGTGCCTTCCGGGTGCTTTTTTACGAAAAAACGGATTGGTGCGTTATGCTTTTAGATTAAACGAACACTGATGACTGAGCCCCGCATAAAAAACAAAGTGGATGTTTAAAGTAAGAAAGGCAAAGCATGTTGAAATAACGAGAGACCGTAAAAGCAGCCCAGTCAGACTAGTAACTGAAACGACTTTAAGATGCCACAGCTCCTAAAGTGTAAAGTGAGAAGAAACTCCCATTTAATGAAAGGTTTAAACTGAACGAAGCCATCACTCTTTATTTAGTGTTTTGTAATACTCCGTTATTAGACGGTGCAGTATGAAAGAGGTACTAAATCACAGAGTCGCCAAACGACCATAATTTTTAACAAGTGTTTCATAGAAAAACGGAACCATCCATTCACAACCATTTTATGATTTATTTCATTTCATCGTAATTTTTATCACAAATATGACACTTCTGATACAAAACATATCTATAAGAAGACGCTACATTAACATTATGTACGTACATTAATTAATACAATGATTGAATTGAAGTTAAACCATAAAAGTAAGAATTTCTTCACCGAAAAATATATAAAAAATCTCTTAATGCCCCAGTCAATCTCGGGTTACCATTAGTGTGTACAATTAATATTCGCTATAATAATACTATAAAGTACTGTTATTTTTTATTATTAAGAAGAAACAAATAGTTCCTTCTCTTTATTAAAAACATGACCTACTTTTGAACACCTCTCTTAAAAAATTGTCGGCCTGCCTGCCGCGGTAAGAAGGGGACGCCTTCATTCACCCACTGAGTATCCGCTGCTGAGAGCCCAAGTAGTCCAGAGGTGGGGTTACCTTGTGTCGGCGGAACAACAGGTCCGAATTGAGAAATGCCTCTGATGGATCTCCAGGAAGGATCCGGAATCTCATCAAGGCTCCGGAAATTGTTGACATTTTGGGGGCGAGGCTCTACTGATACTACTCCAGGATTTCTATCGCTGTCCCTCACTTGTTCATCCACGCTAAGCAATCTTTCAAAATGATCCCTGTGCTGAGGACTTTTAAATCGGTAGCTTTCACCGGCATTCGAATCGGGGTGGCGTCGTTGCATGTTCTGCAAATGTGTTTGATAAGTGTACTGGCGATACGGATTTTCCACTGTCATCAGATCAAGGAGAGTATCATTCTTCAAATCATTTGCATGTACAACGTGTTCCCTTCCAATTGAAACTACATGGACTGGGCGAACCAATAAATATTTTCCAACTTGAGGACTATTGTAGCCTTCATGCTCTACTGGAGGCGGTGGAGGTGGACGAGGTGCTTCCGTTGTAGTGGTGGTTGTAGTCGTTCGCGGTGCTGGAGGTGCAGGACGATATCCATTTTGCTGATTAGTAAACAACCCTGAACTATGTCGATTAACTAATTTTTGAATGAAATTAAAAAGAGCTGTATGATCAGAGTTATCAGAAACGATCGCATTTTCTTCGTCATTGTTCTCTTTGGGAATATCGCCAATAATTATGTACATCACGTCTGCATTATTATTGGGAGGGATTCCTCCAGGCTGTACAGTATCAACTGGAACTATAGCGGGAGAGTCTCGCTGCACAGGTTTCCAGCGCTCTTGCAATTCATCAGGATTCCTTCCTTTGTTCCATGTGGCATAGTTGTTGGTAGGTGGATTATCCTGATCTTTAAATTGGATAACCGGAATTGGAGTTGTTGGTGCCGGTGTGTCGGTCATGGATTTTATAGTCGTAGTTGTGGGAGCTTCTGTTGTTGTAGTTGTAGTGGAACTTGATTTCTGCTTTTTCCTGCGATGAGATTTATTTCGAGGTGTTTTATTAGAAGGACGTTCAGTCTCCGAAACTTTCTCTTTCTCGGTAAAAGCATCTTCATTGGATTCCGAGCTCTCCTGTGGTTCTGGGGTGGTTGTAGTTGTTTTCTTTGACTTCTTTTTCCTTCTGGGATAGCTTCCACTAATTTCCACATTGATAACGGTTTCCGGCTCATCGAGTATGCCTTTTGGAAGAGGTTCCAGTTGTTTTTTACTTTTGCGATAAGCCTTTTGTGGATCACTTCCACTAGGTTCGAGAGAGTAATCATAATCCTCGTTGGAATAAATATGGTCAGTTCTGGGTCTGTTAAACTCTGATAAGTTTTCTTTTTCATCACTCTGTGATGTTTGTCCTTTATGGCGACTGTTCTTTGATTTTTCTTTCGACTTCTGGTCATCCTCTATTTCTTCAGCCGATGACATGATTTTGTCAGAAATTTTTTCACGCAATTTCTTTGGGCGTGGGTCCTCCCCGGATGTGAATTCTGTGGAAGAGGTCTTAGCTTTCCTTAATTGTTTTGTCTTCGAAGAAGTAGAGGAAGAAATCCTTCTGACATTTGAACCCTTTTCGTCATTCTTTATTTGTTTTGCTTCTTTATTACTTTTTTCATTGTCTTGATTTTGTCCCTCATCCTCATCGGAGTAGTAATCCTCGTCGTCGTAGTAGGAATCGGGGTATTCATCGTCATAAACGTCATCGTCATCAGTTGTCTTTCCGGGAATGTCTTTGCTGGTCACCTTAATAATGACACCGCTGGAATTCAATTTCGCTCTGTACGACCTTTTTGCGGAAGAATGATCGAGAGACTCTGACTGTGAGTCAGAATCGTAGTCGCTGTCGTCATTTCGGCTATTGCTTTCTTCACTCGCTCTTTTCTTCTGTGTCTTTTGTGAAACTTTAAATCCTTTCTGGACCACAACTTCATTGGAAGGTTCATCGGATGACGAAACTCTTACGCTATAAGTGGTTCTATATTTTGTGTCTTCACTTCCTTCAGAATCTGAGGTGTTTTTTCTTGGTAATCTGTAAATGTCAGCGTTTGCATTTTGTTGCGACTTGGCTGTCATTCTGGGGCGCTGTAATTGTTTCTCTGCGTTCTCCTTTTCATATTCTGAACCGGAGTTTTCCGAGCTGCTAGCATGAGGATCTACAATATCCTTAAAAACCTGTTTGACTACATATCTGAAGCGATTTCGATTTTGGGGATCTTCATCTGAATCAAGGTCGTCATCGACAGGTTCAGACTCCTGCACTTTGTTCGGGGAAGGAGACGCTGTCTGGATAAGAAGCTTTCTTCCCCTATCAAACAATTCCTTTTGATCATTATCCGAAGCAGAAGATTCTGTCGAGGTTTCAATTTTTGTACCATTTTTAAACACACGCTCAACTCGACCTTCAACCCGAATACTATGTTCAGGGAAGTCAGCTTCAAACTGTTCCATACTTGGAACATTACTTCTGGGAGTCGTCAGTACCGAAGGATCACGATGTCTTAAAAACTTGACAATTCTGTACTTCCGGTACTCCGCATTTCGAGGATCTCTGTAAATGTCACTGTTAAGTTCCATTTCGTCATTTTTGTTTTTCATGGCATCCTGCATGACCACAGGTATTCTGGGACTAACACTTAACACATCGGTAGTGCTAAGTTGATAAGGCACGGAAGTGGGTGATGCGACCATTCTTTCACCTTCCACCTGAACTCCAGCTGGATACGCATGTGGTCTTATTTCAACCTTTGGTCTTCTCAGCATATCGCTCATGGCAGCATAATACTCTCTCGGATTTAGAGATCTTGTGGGGCGGGACAGCCTCGTGATTACTCTTCTTGACTCTGAATATTCCTCTTCACAACATTTTCCAGTTCTCAGCCAAGAGTCCAAGTAGGTCGCAATTTTTAATTGTGCTTTCCTAACCTGAGGTGGGTGTGATGGAGTAAATGTAAAATCTTCAGTGTCTCTTGCGTGAGACCCTCCTTCAATAAGAACCGCTCTGTTGCATCTTCCAGCCTCTAATTGGCTTGTAATACCAAATGTATGCCAGGGGTCACTGCCTCCGTTAACAAATATTCCACACTTTGTGTTTATGCTTTTGCCTCCCAAATCCGTGTTAGCTTTCAGAACCTTAAGACGCATTTCCGTCTCCGATAATCCAAAAAGTTTCTGACAAACCTCGGTATGAAGAAAAGGATTTAAATAGTTGCCGAATGGCTGTGAGATATTTGCTGATGCCACTGTCCATCCTAGTTCGTTACATAACTGCCATTGAAGTTGTCGATGTCCTTGTTTTGCAGCTGGGGAATCCCATTCTTTGTTATCAAGAAATTCAACGGTTGATTCAAACCGGAACTCAGCACAGGAAATGCCACGGTGTTTGTTAATCTCTTTTACTTTCTCAGCAATCTTCTCCAGTGACGTTTTCCCACTTTGGCGAGTAATGTGTTTACAGAAGCGGTCAAGGTTTGTATCCTTACAAAAACGATCGAAAACGAAACGAGAATTCATGAGTTTTTATGTTACATAATTATTTACTTACGATTACGATGTTGGCACTTGAAGGTTTTCTCGATTAGAGAACCGAGAACGTTAACTCCAGCTTAAATTATAACCTACCGGGAAAGACTCTGGATCAGGGTCGTGATACATTACGACTGCATTCACCGTACTGAAAAGTTCTGCGATTACCCCAGTTGCATCCAACGGTCTTGAAGGGTCCAAGTCCGCACAGAAACTATTAATCGTATTGATTAAAAATACTCCAGCTTAAATTATAACCTACCGGGAAAGACTCTGGATCAGGATCGTGATACATTACGACTGCATTCACCGTACTGAAAAGTTCTGCGATTACCCCAGTTGCATCCAACGGTCTTGAAGGGTCCAAGTCCGCACAGAAACTATTAATCGTATTGATTAAAAAAGGTTGTACAAGAGTATGCTTAAATTCATGTTGTATGTATAAATCTAGTAATTTAGCTTACCCAAATTTATTTTTCAAATCATCCAAACTGTAAGTTTCACATCCTTGATCGTTGAAAATTCTTGTAAGACATGAAAAGCCGTCTGCTACTACGTCGTAACACTTAGGATCTGTTTGGTTGAGAATGTGTCCAACATTTTCCAGAAATTNGTTTCACATCCTTGATCGTTGAAAATTCTTGTAAGACATGAAAAGCCGTCTGCTACTACGTCGTAACACTTAGGATCTGTTTGGTTGAGAATGTGTCCAACATTTTCCAGAAATTCTTTTTAAAAAAATATCACCGTTTAGTTCACTAATTCATCATAGCATGCGGATAATTGAAATCAATGGGCATATGCATTACCTGGAATTTCATATCTCAGCTCTAGAGGGGCGGAAGATGCAACGAAAACGTCTATCATTTCTGGATGCTTCTGTGCAAACCAAGTTGTAAGACTTCCAAGGTATGATGACCCAAAGAGAGCCCATTTGCAATTCTTTGTGTAAAAATGATCCAGAAAAAATAATATTTAATACAACTAAAACAATATATGTACATAATACTTACAACAATCAAATAATCAAAGTCGATATACCTTGAATTCATCACGGTGACGCCATGCTCTAATGAATGCTGCAATATCTTCAATCGATTGCGGAATTGTTAAATAATGAAGGTTCTCGGTGGAAAGATCCCTGAAAGTAAAAGTAAATACACAGTAAACTACCTATGTTACACAGCACATAACATGCAAGTTGAACTATCCCTAACTTGTATCAATATACGCAATTCCACGTTATGTAAGTTTATCAGTAATCGTAAAATTCCAAAACGAATTATGTACGGAAACTTAAACTTCTGAAGTTCAGTGAACTCATGCATGTAAGGAGACGCATATAACGAAAGTTCAAGCTATAAAATTCGCAATGAACAATTCGTAGGTTTACTGTATAGTCTAGGCTTAAAGGCACCCTTACACAAAAAACAACTAATTTCAATTGTAAGTTGTATTATGATATATTTGAATACACCAAGTACGGCTTAAAAATAATAATCTTTCAATCAAGTACTTACGATGTTGGGCGTGATTTCCCGTAAAATCTGTGTTCTAAACCAATAACAAAAGCACCTTGCTCTTCAGCGTATGCTGCAATAGCACCGGTTTCAATATCATTGACAGAGATTTCCGGGCCAGGACCGCTTAAGAAAAGAAATATGGGACCACCCAAACGATAATATCGGTAGCTCGTCACATATCTCTGTAAAAAGTAAAGATAAATAATACATAGAACTTACAAAATTAAACACATCACAGTCAAAAGGTTATTTTTGATAAATGAATAGTAATAACCTGTGGCCAGTATTGAACATTTGACGAGTCGTAATGATCCAACTTTTGTTTAAACCATTGGTCAGTTGAATAGGGGTCATATTTCCAATCAAGGTTTGGATTCTGCTGACATGTGACTAAGTAAACACTGAAATTCAACACGAGAAGAACAAAGGCACGCTCCATGTTTCTCATTACTTTTAAATTACAGGTTTAAGAAACATGGTATAAAAATGGCATCGTCAGTTTTAATTGTTTCAGAAATTAATTTGGGACACTTTCTGCAGCACCATACAAGAATTCTAAAAGAATCGCGTTTTCTAATTTGGTTACGTGAATTAGCACTTTTTGTAACACTTTGCTCTCAAAAATCAACGACCTGCGAATGGTTTACGGTCTGCCAATGTTATGAAAATGTATTACGTTTCTTGGCAAGCGTTCATACTGGCAAATTCCTCCTGGAATTGACTGAGCTGGAATTCTAAACAATGATGCTCATTAAATCATCACTCTATCTCATTTTCAATCTCTGTTATAGACATAAGCACAAAAAATAGTGAGATGAGATCATTCATCCATGTGTGGTGTGTTTATGGAGTGGTAAACCCATTGCTCGAGAAATACAACGACTAACTTGCCTGTGTGAGTAATTATGCCTACTTAGCCCCAATGGCCTATAGCAGAATACAAGAGCAACGCTTAATCCATTTGTAATCAACAGAACAAAGATGTTCAGGTTGACCTGACACGTACGTTATTATGCGTTGTGAGATGGTGGAAATCCTCTTTACTATACACATGCAACAAGGTCATCGTTATTTATTTTTATGCTTACTGATGAAGAAACAGTTATTTAAAATAATAGGTACACATAACAGTACAGTTATAAAAGAGTTTAAAATTAATTATGTTAACAGTCAATGTTAAGAATTTTTTCAGAAAGGAAAAAAATCCGATATTAAGAAGTTCCTCAGAAGGATTTGCATTTTTATCCTGGAGTACGAGTGTAAACCTTCCAATTCATTAAAACATTTTAAAAAAACGTACCGCTTCATTGTTATTTAGAATCCAAGGTATACATTTGTAATTTGTAAGTGCACGAATTGTTCCATCTACAAATGCTCTCCTTTGTTTGTTTTCGTGCAAAGATAAGCGGTTACTTTTTATGTGAGTTTATTTTTAACCACCAGATGAACGTTTTTGAGTGACGAGTAAGGCTGATAAGAAGAATAGGAAATGCATACGGAGTAACTAAGATTGAAACTGGAGGAAAATGTTGCAACATAGAATTAACAATCTATTGTAATGAGTTTCTGAAATTGTAAGAGAAGGAATTGTGATAAGTATTTTTAATAGCATTTAAGTCAGTGCAGTTTGCTTCATTTCATTTCCATACCATATTACATTTATATTTTGTTCCGTGTTTAACAAACTGATGCAACTGAGTTTGCTTGAATTCATTTGTATTTATTTCAATTGTTCTTTCTCACATATATTTTTCTCAAATAAAGTAAACGTTCCAAGATTGCAACATAAAGTTCTTGTGACATAATTAATGATTTCATACTTCGCAAAAATCAACACTGTAATCAATTGGGTATGCAAGTACACTCATTTTAACTGACATATTATTATTTTGCTTATACACAATAGAATTAAGCAGGTGTATGTGATATTTTTAACTAATAATAATATACTATTTAATATTGCATGCACAGATTTAATTAAATGCTCTCCATCCTGTAACTTTGCATACGGTATCAAGTACATGGTTCACCAACCATACAGACTTATTCGAGGATATATCTGGAAACTAAAGCTTGAAGCTAAAAATTAAGTTGAAGCTTTTTATTATAGATAATTCACTGGAGTAAAAGAAACGCATAGCTAAATAGGTATTTAAAACAATTATATATGGAAATCTGACCCAAGAAGAAAAATCCAGCAATTAACACTAACAGAAATAGGAAGCTTAAAACTTAATCATTATTCTGCACAACTGTGCATGACAATTTTTTCCGCAGATCATACTAATAATGAACATGTATGTACATAGTTCTCGACTCTGAAAAATGATTTCGAACTGTTTTTACTTTAAAAAAATAAAGGTGGTAAGGTAAGCATAAAAAAGATTTTTGCTTTCCTCCTAACTCTATTACGATAATTGTTATATGAAGGTACAGTCATTATTTTTTGTCAAATTGAGCAGTAACCCGAATCTCTGAATTTCCACCTCCAAGGAC
>VYYJ01003445.1:0-16608 GCA_021029165.1 Cyphoderus albinus | reverse complement strand
GGAATTCAAAAGGCTTTGTAATTTATTATTTTGTTCTGCGACGAAGAAAGGAACGGAAAGGTCTGCCAAGAAAACAAAACCAAAAGTTTTTATTATTCTTCTGTGAGATTTTTGCTGGAAGTCATTTTCATTTTCTTGAAAAACTTTGAGTTTGTTGTTGTGACTTAATGTTAATTGATGCCGGGTTTTGACCGGTTTGTGTCCATTTCAATTTATTCATCATAACAGCGCAGAGTTCGCAGATCGCAGCTTTAAAATGGTACCTTTGCAAACAATTTTATTTTACCCATGAAATTCCAAAAAGTGATTGCTAATGCATAGATAAATATTATTCTTTAAATGGACTTATAATTTATTACATAACTTGGGTTATGATAATTCCGCGAGAAAAGAAAAGAACGGAAAGATCTGCCAAGAAAAGGAAAAGTTTTCTTTTTTCTACAAGGAAATTCCCTGGAAGCCATGAATGAGTCATTTCTTTCCTCATGAGAAAGTTTTTGAGTTGAGTTGGGATGTGGGATCAAAGAGTAAAGTAAAAACATTCGAAGCATAAAGAAAGGTGAAACGTTCTCTGCGGATGTGGATAGCTAATGTTTACGTAAAAGTACACCAGGTTAACGGAAGTGGAGCGACCAACAAACATTATGAAAAACAATGAAGGTCAAATTTTATTGTTTTCCTTCTGTGTGACGGAATTGAACAAATGCAAATGGAAGAGGAATTCTAAAAAGGTCTTTGTTTCTTTCTTACGGTTATTTGTTAAATTATGCGCCAAGTCGTAATAGATTAAAAATGTCACAATAACAAACAACAAGTTTTGAGTTATTCTGTAAATAAATATTTGATGGAAAAGTGGGCGTTTCCACTTTAATAACTTAAAACGTTAATTAAAGGAATATGTAAAAGAAAATTAAGATTATTTACTTGCCATGTCATGCTAATGTTTAACTGTCATTCATCCAGTGACAAGAAAGTCCTTGACTCTCTTATTAAATAGTAGATTGAATTTTTTTAGCTGAATTTGCTTAGTTGCTTGCTTTTACAGGGTTACATTAGAAGACAAAGGTTTTCTAAGAAAACTGACAAAAAATTACCAGGACAAGCTTCAGTTCATCATGAAAGTGAGCGGTGGAGTGGAGAAAATAAATTGAAAAATGTACCGTGTGACTTCGCAGGATGACGCCAGTTACATTCTGCTTTTCGCTGCTATTTTCTATTATTTTGTAAAAAATGCAGTGGATTTTCTATGAAGAAAACGGGAATGTCACCAACTGTTGTGATTGTGAATGAAATGTGCATGAATATTTATATTCGCTGCATTCCATTGTATTAAATTAGATTATATTTTATTTCGCAGTTTGAAACTGACATTTTTGCTAGCGTTGCATGTGGAGGTGGAGGTTGACACTGGCACTGGCAGCAATGTCAAATTGTAGGGTGGTTAGGTTTATTCTAGTGCATGGTAACTGGTTTGGTTTTGTTTTGCTACTGACTGACATAATTTCACCTTTTCGTGTCCCATCCTACAAAATTAGTCACTACAAAGACCAAAGACGCATTATTATTTACTTGATTTTATTTTATTAATGTGTGTGGGGACTGGGGACATCTGCGACACAAATTGCTCTCACTCTGCTCTATTTTTCTGTGTACGCCTAAACAATGTAGATAAAGAATGAATGAGCGAGTGAGTGAATGCTTGTCAGCCGAAAATACTAAACTTGGCACTGCAATTTCAGAAAATCAGAGACAAAGGCAAGGAAAGTGGCATTTCATTTCATTGAGAGTTGAGCCTCTCCGTCCGTATCATCTACCCATTCCATGTCATCAAAACGTGGCCTCTCACCATTTTCCTTATCGTGAACCAGAAAATTGTACCCGAAAATACATAAAACAAAACAATTTTCATTTCATGTTCAGTTTAGGCCAGCAAAATACGCACACTTCCGATTCACACAACAAAGAGACTCTCATTATTTCCAGATTTGCAGATAGTGGGATGGGATGAGCGAGCTTTACTGGAGAAGAAAATTATTTTACTGGAGATACGTAGGTATTTATTTATTTTTCTATTTTTGGAAAATACCCTCTAAATAATAATAAGTTGCTTTTATAGTGGAAGCTTTGGTCGGCTGTAGTCTGGTGCTTTGGAAATAAGTGGAAACCTTCTGGAAAATGAAGGAAGGAACGGGACTATTTTTTATAGTCGAAAATAAAATGAATGAATGACAAGTTTCACATCAGCCAGAGGCATGGCTCCTCTCTTTCCTCATAAATTATTTCGCTTGTACAAGGAGCTGGTCTTGGTGATAAATAAACCTTATGTTATGTATCTATTTATTTATACGCTTCAACTCAGCAACAACCTGAAGGAACGTCAACATCAACATCAGCATGAAAACGACTAATAAAAAGGAAAACTAAAAAGAGGAAGGAAAATGAAATGAAAGCGCTGAGCACATCAGAGTGAAAGCAGTTAGTTCATCAGTTTTTGTTGCTAAATATTGCTTCACCCTTTTTGTCACTGTTCACTGACTACGTATCTAACTACATAACGGAACTTACATGAGCATATTCATTACGTATGTATGTACTTACATAATAACGTCATTTCTCCTAGGTACATAGTTAAATTCATTTTCATAGTTAGTGGCCATTTTGGAAAATTAATATTGGAAGAGGCTGCTACCATCTGCAATTATCATCAGTTTGTCGTTTTCTCTCTAGTTAATGACAAGGCCCACACAACATGGCAAAATGATGAGGCTCGTGTTGTAATATTACATGCGTAGTTGTTCGAGTTGAGCTGAGCTGAACTGAACCGATGATAATAATGAGTAACAAGGAGTGAGTGAATGGGAAAATCTTTGGGTGTCCCCATGTAAAACTGTGTCATGTCATCATAGCATAACTCTTTTTACACGACACAATGAAATGAAATTGGAGCAGAGCAGATATTCAGCCGAGTAAGTTGAAAAGAGAACAAAAGGCTCTTTCTGATAAAACTTTCGAACTCGAACTATTCCGTGTGTGTAAGAGAGAGAGTTTCTATGGGCCATCTTTTCCTGCCCTCATTCATTAAATAATCACCTGCCCTGTCTCATTATCGCCTGTCACAAGAAGTGAGTAGCAGCGTCTCCGGAAAATGGCCGGGGTTATGTGAGATTGGGAAGGTTTTCCTTTTGTCTTTTAGAGTCGGTTTCTGTCCTTTGTAAGAAACCGGGATATTGATAATGGCAGAGAAGACAAAGAGAGTCTGATTATAAAATTATACAAACTAGTAACTAATTGATTGTCAGTTTCTCGGAAAAAAAGTTGAAAGAGAAACTTTTGTTCGAAATCAGAATATCTAAGGGTGCTAATTAAAATGTAAGAGGAAGTGACGTTAACGTTTCCGTCTATTATTCATGAGGATGTTGACTTACTTTTGCATCAAGGTCAGGTCTAATAAAATCAGAATGTAATTTTTGTTAACGGTGATTGATGAAAACCTTAATTAAATTAAGTATAGTAATAGAAACTGATTATTCATTTAATACTTTAATTATCGGGTAATCTTGACTTGACTTTGATCTTTGATCATCATCATGATTCATGAATCGAAATCAAAATAAATGGAATAGCTGAGCATGTCGTGTCGATTAGTGCACACATACATTACTCTGAATTTATTCACTTTGCACCAATTATTTTTTTCTAGCGTCACAATTTTCTCCAAGAATTCCTTTATTTGCTTATAAGAACAACAAAGTGACAAATTAAACCTTCAGAATAAATATGAACACGACTTCCTTCCTTGCATGCAACTAAGGCATGTTATTACCAGAAAATTCCAGAAAAAAAAAGCAAAAGAATGCAAATTAACGCAAGGCACACAATCATTTTGCCATTATATTATTATTAGAGCTTCCAAATTTAATGTGACGCAACACTCACACTCACATTCATTGAATAAATTGAATGAATTACATTTCTCGCAGAACGCCACAGTTATTTACTTGACGTTGACAATTTCTTATTTTTTGCAGCCCTCCAACAAGTTTCGTTATCTCGCCCAGGAGAAAGCTAATTGTCTCCAGTCTCTCTATTTACTCCCATTTATAAATAAACCCCTGACAGTGATGTGAGTGAAGTGAAAGCAATAATATGAATATGTATGTGTTTATTACGATGCCCATGTCCAAATAAAATGGAATTACCACACACGGGTTTCTCTGACTCAACTCATGCAGAGTTTTTTTGTCATAATGTAACAAATATGGACTGACTACGATATTTGTGCTGGTGTTGGAAAAGAAATTAAAAGAAGAGAACAAGCAAAATCCTATAATAGGTTGATTGTGCAATTCTGTAATTGTGGGGCAGTTCCAATGCCAATGGGAGTGGGACACTGCACGCCTGCAGCAGCTGTGTAACACTGAATGACAATGCATTTTATTTATAATGTCAAATTTATTTCGACTTGAACTCGATGGGTGGGAGATATTTTGGAGATAATTTACTGGAACTAGATAATCTAGTATTCTATAGTTAGGGGGATTTTTTAGCAAAAATGTCATAAATAAATATGTACACGCTCCAGTTCTTGGAACTCTTTTTTGGGAGTTGCGTTATTGGTGTCGTGTCGTGTCATGTTGACACAAAAGATAAACGGGCAGAGACACGAGTAAAGTAAAATGATGAAGTAAAGCCGAAGCCGAATAGTCATTTAGTGATTAAACAAACCTGTCATTCCTTTATCGGTGTCCATTATGCTACTTTTTGATTCATGTGACTGTTACTGTGTGCCGCACAGCGTAGTAGCCAATTTTGCATTTTACTTTATTACATTATAGAATAAAAAGGTTTCTCTTGTGCCAGCCAAAGCCCTTTTGGACAGGCACAGGGTCAGAGCAGACAGGACACAGACTTTTACTATCATGTATGTAACTACCTCTGATAATATAATGATTTCGCGTGTCATCCATCCACGCACAGTGAACTGAACATTATTATAATAAAATGTTACAAAAAAAATGTACCTAAGTTAACATGACATGGTGCGCAGTTTATCTTTTGTGCCATTATTACAGACAAATTTATCTTAACTCGCCGCTGCTGTGTTATTATGCAAATTTATTATATTACCGCCACTAAACTCAGTTCCATCCAGCTCCATAAAATAAAGGCTTTTTTATTTCATCGGCTAAAGCTTTTAGTTTAGTTGGCTTTAGTCATGTGATGTGATGTGAGGAACGTGCCCAAAAGCAGTTTTTCCTACCTTGTCACAGAGACGACATCGAAATCGACCAGGATAAAACTGCGAAAGAGAAAAGTAAATAAAAGGACACCGTCGGTCCGTATTAAGCGAGAAAGCGTTTGGTGACAAAAAATTATGAAGACTCTGCCTGCGTTGCATTGCAGAGACAGAGGTAAAGATGTAAAGAGTGCATTATCATTATTATCATCAAAGGGGGAAAAAAAGCTTTTACTCCTGCCGTTTCCCCCTCCATGAATACGAAATAAATTCTTTAGGCTTTTATTAGTCTCATTTGGCAGCGCACACATTAAAATATTACATATTTCGTAATATTGTAAAAGCGCACATAAAATAAAATAAAATGATGCAACCTTTTCATTTCCAACTACCTGTCACGTTATGCTAAGCCATGCTATGACGTACGTCTTGGAACTTGGAACATTTCTCAAGAGTAAATATCTAGAAATTTTAAATAAAGAGAACTTCGCAATTTTGTCATCGTCTTCGTCTCGTTTATACCATGTGCTGCTTGCTACCACTTAAATTGTGAGAAAATAAAAATACCTAGAAAAACAAAGGGAAAGTGGTTTATCATTCTAATAATAATGGAAGCAGATGGAAAGTTTTTCATTCGACAGGATTAATATTTGACAGTGCAAACGTTTGTAAACCATTTTAGTTCAAGGTTCATAAAGCAAGAAAATTTTTTGTTAACTTAGCATTAGCTGGGGGATTGTTGTGTTTCAAGGCTTTTATAATCCACCTGCTTTTATAATTGTCACTGTTTTCTTTCGTTGAATTTTCATTTCAGCTTTATTGCTTTTTCCTGACGTGACGTAAACTGTTGTGCTCGAGAAAAACAATAAAGTTGAGACTGCTGCAGAAAAACATTCTAGAAGAACCTAAAATAGCCTTTTTAATTGATATGTAAGCTAATTAACATAGAGCATAGGTGTAAGTAGGTACATACGTATTTCAATTAGCAAGAAGACGCTTCTGTTGTAGAGGAAAAATCGTAGGTCGCAATTGTTTTTGTTGGATGTTACACGGCGTGACGTGACGTGATGTCAGAGTCAAATATTGACTTGGTTTCACCACTTCCCCTTATTGCGATATCGTCATCTTCATCGTATTAAAATTGTTCGAGCAGAGCAGATTTCGATTCTTATTACCAACGTGGAAAAACAATCAAGGAAATTGGTTTAGCAATTTTCGCGAGTTGAGAGAGTACAGAAAACCGACAAAGATAAACAGAGAAAAAGTTTATGAGGTGTTTATTTTTTCATGATGTTCACTCGCAATCACAATGAGAGAGATGAAATGAACCGATGATGATGATGTTCACGTTTCTGAAGCGAGTAAAAAACGCGTGTGCGCCCACGCAATTAAAAAAGCTTTTATCGTAACAAATTACGTGATTATTGGATAACGTAAACTCATCGTCAGTTCTGAGAATAAATATTTGCAAACAGCTAATCATAGACATAGTATGTACATATGCAATAATAAAAACTGATATTTACCATATTTTTCTATTTTCATTTTTTCGCCACTGTTTCAGTGAACATTAAAAAAATGTCACGGTGGACTGCTAATGACTGTTCACTGTTATTAACGAGCTTGGAAAATGAAAAGGTATTCCCAGGTGATGTGTGTTAGATATTTATTAGACAGTGTTGACCTTCTAAAAATTTCATTTCTTTGTCTTTCCCTAATGTTGCATTATGTAAGAAAAGCCTTGCTTGCTGAAAAGAAAATGCTTTACCTTTTTATTTCCCCTGCCATTTTCTCTCCTTGCCGCAAAATAACGTAACATAAAGATAATACAGCTAAGGTTATATAGGGCAGACCAGGCCTCATTTTATATTTACCAAAGGGAGGAAATTAATGAAAGTTTTTGCCCATTCCCCACGAGTTTTTCGGTCTTGAGCTCCACTGCTCCACAATGCATATATGTATGAACTAAAATGAGAAAGCAGGAGAAAATTGAATATTGAATCCATAATGATAATATTATTATCACCGCACCCACCACCATCACTACCAGCGCAAACCCAGGCGTCATCTCCACTTCACTTCACACAGCGAAACTTTATTTAATTTTATCAAATAATTTGAGGGGAAAGAACTGTTTACATACTTTGTAAAGGCGCAGTAGTCAGCGAGCGGTTCAATATTTGAATACGACTTTACTACTATTATAATAAATTATTGTAAAATCCTCCTGCCTGTTAAGTTTGCTACAAAAGTTCTTCGAAGAAAAAAGAGCTGGCCACAGTTACATAACAGCCACGGCCACAGCCACCTTTTGATTTGTATGAAGCGTGAAAGAATATGAATGAGTTGAGAAAGGTTTTTCATCACCCAGAGAGAAAAGAATTTGAGATTTGAAAAATGCTTTTTCTTCTCCGACTTTCTCTTGGTAGTTGGTACTCGGCGTGGTGCTCCAGTGGCCTAGAAGCTATTTACAAGTGTTGCCATTCAATGCCGATGCCGATCGAGATGTGTGGGCTAGAGAAAAGAAAAATGGCGCTGTGTGATGTGATGTGATAATAAAAGTGTGTGGAAGGAACAAGGGGAAACAAATGAAATATAGATGTGGATGTGGATGTGTGAGAGAGAAAAGTGAAGTTTTGCACCATTTTTTTGTTCTTCTTAGAGAAAAATAGGTGCATTCTCGTGTGTCTAACTGAGAGTTGATAAGGATTGTCTTTCGCTTTGACGCAGACCACATAAAATAAAATAGATCGTAGGTAGGTAAAAAGAGAAAGTCGGATTTTTCTTTTGTTCCCCTTTAACTTTTCACCGTATTCGAGCTATTTGTTCCTTGGCTTAGTCAGCAAAAAGTCTTCCGACAATTTTACACTTTCTTGCCTTCTCATTCATGGCTTCGCTCGCTGATAATAAATATGTAATGATAAAGGAATCGAAGCTCAAGAACTGGTGCTTTTGGAGCTTGAGCTTGATGGAGCGCTTTTTGTTACTTTATGTACCCAGGTACTAAATGGGAAGATCTATGGCATGAAAGAAAGATCTATTCACTCTTATAACTTACTATTTTAGCATAATATCTTATATAATAACGCTAATTAATAATTTTCGTAAATCGTGATAAATGGAAATGCATTAAAAAATTATAAATGGGAAAGCACTCTACCTACACACAAGAAAGCAAAAATTTCTACAATTCCCGGAATTTCGTCTGGTTTTCCTGCTGAATTGCCAGACGGAATGTTTATGTAAGTATGTATTGGGACGAAAGCAAAAGTGAAAGTTAAAACTTTTAATTACAAGCAGCGGAAATTTTAAATTGGAGACTCTTACGTAACGTTCATTTAAGAAGTTTATTCATTTATAGAAAAGTGCCTTGAAACCTTGATAATTAGCAAACTACGTAAGCAATTTGAGTTGGCGAGCTGGCTTGATAGCTAAGAAATTATCTTCGACATCATTCTACGTGAGGATCCTCTGACTCATACAAAAAATAAACTCGGTTCATGTAAATTTTAACCATAGGTCAATGGGGGGCATCTAACCATCAAGCGTTACTATTTTAACATCACTTTAATGTGTATTTGATCTGCGATCCTCCCTAAATTATAAAAAAATAGTTTCACAAGAATAACCATGAACCGGGATGGGAAAAGGCTCTATATGAGTGAGCTAATCCGCTGGAGCACATTTGTATGTGTTCATAGTTCCTTCCCATAATAAATGCAAAGTAAACAATTTCCCGGAAAGGAATTATTTATTATGCTACTCGTGTTTCATTTCCATATTGGGTATTTTGTGAATGACTTCCTCTCCTAAGTAAACGACAGCTCAGCTAAGGTTTTTTATTTCACCGACCGAATGAATGACAGGGTTAAAATCGTTGACATAAAAATATTTATTACCTTTCGTTGACATTGATAAATTGGAAGGTTGTATTACATACGTTGGGTAGGTATTAAAATTTTGTAATTTGTATGCAAATAAAGCCGACTTAAACACATGCCAGTTTCCCACACCCGCATTTTAAAATAATTCTGGGTATTTTATTATCATCCTTTTTTAAAATATGTTACACAGAATAACGACTTCCGTTACTTACACTTACTTAAATTATATAAATGTAGTTAATTAATGTAACAATATAATAATGCGTTACAGCTACATACAGCTACAGTTACGGTTTTTAAGTAGTCGCCGTTTCTTTTGTTTCTTTGTGCTCACTCACATTGTCACATTCTAAAAGTGCTGACTAATTCCATTGAATTACTTTTTAGATGAAACTACAAAATTACTTGCTGGAGTGTGTGACAATGATAATAATGATTAATGATAGATTGTAACGTAACATTATTGATACTACATAACTAGGTACTTATCAGAACTTGACACGACATTTTAAGGTTGGGCTATTGGAAAATCGAAAACTTGTGTAAATACTCACTTCTTCCGGTTGATAGGTCGCTTCTAAATTCTTAATAGTATTGATGTATTTAATGTATTACAAGGTACAACATGTTTAATAGTTTTACTGTATTATTTTAGTGAAGCACTCGCGATAATATAAAGTGTGCTGTGTTGTCACTTGTAGTAGGTAAGGTAAGAGTACTTTAAAAATTAGTTCGAGATAAAACCACAATCCCACTGGTAGTGAGCGACGACTCACTCACTTCATTCGATTTATTACTCACAATCAGTCCAAAAGTACATAAAATACCCGAGTGTTCCACACTCACAGACAACACTACAGGAGAAAATAAATGTGTTGTGATAATGGCGGGTGGTCGTGGTTGGTTAGGTTAGGTTGGTAATATAATCAACTTTTATCCCTTTTTTACTGCACTGCACATAATGATGTTCAGTTATATCACAAACAATTTCATTTTAGCAGCCACAATTTCCCACCAAATAAATATATTTTAGTTTATTCTGCTCAACCTACTAATGCCTAGTTAATATTCATTTGGAATTATTTTATAATACACTCAATTATTTCATTTCAAAATATGTATAGCTGCTGCTCCTGCATTGCATTTTTTCAAGTGATGATGATGATATGAAATAGTTTCATTATCTTATCGATTAGCTAACTAAAGCTTCTAGAAAGACTGAAATGTAAACCTAGATACTCAAAGTGATAAAGAAAAGAGTAAATTGATATTTACTCACGAGTTGACGATGGGTTCGTTTGGTTCTTCTCTCCCACTGATTTATATAAGTAATCAGCTTTGAATTGGAAACAAGGTTTCCCAATTAGGTAATTTAATCTGATTATAATCGCTGATTAAACGAGTTTCTTTAATTCGGGCTTTATATAACGTAATTTAGTGCGGTGTGGGACGAGTCTCTTCAACTTCAATTCTCAAGTTTGTCTCGTTCTGCCCACACAGCAGTAAAAACTTTTTTTCTTCCAAGGTGAATGATGAGAGTTTGTTGTCACTTTGTCCTTGTATTTCTAACATTGAATCGCGAGTTGCCCCAACTCCACCTAATTTTCTAATTCTAATATTTTTGTAATGATATTTTTTCTTCTACTTATTATTACAGATTAAAAAGTTTGTTTGATAATAGTTAACAATATTAATGTAATTAAGTATGTAGGTTGTGATTTGATTGTATCCTCGCACATTTTACGTCGTCAGTATTTTACCTATACAGTCAGTAAGGTCAAACAGAACATTGCCACTCTTCTTTATCGCATGAGTAGTCACTATCATTATCATTAAAGAAACGTATTCTCCCGAGTTAAAGATTCCACTTTAAATATTTACCTTACGAAACGTGCATAGTTGGATGATTTGATTTGATAACTCTGCACTTACTACATTCAGAGAGAAAGTTACGCTTAGAATTAGAACACTTTCCCGTTTCTCGTTTAAATACTCAATGCAGTGGAACGCGTCATTGTCAGATAATACTGTAATGTCGTGTCGTGCTTTCCCTAAGATATTTTCATCTTACTTTTACCTTCCATTTCGTGTTTGCACTTTATACAGCCCTGCTGTCTGTACATAACGTGGAGTGAAATTATACTTTAATCATACGTAATTATATGCATGAATTCATTCCCAAATCAAATAGGATCATAATGGGATGACGACGACTTTCAACTCTGAGAGTGAGACGTACTCTGAGACTCTGCTCCACTTTCACCCCAATCTTCCATTCCTTGCCTTCATCTTGGAATATCATAATTTCAGAATAGAAACAGGTTTCCAACGAATTCCAAACTCATTCATCTACCTCCAGCCTTCTACCGCTTTCCACTGGCGAAAAATTTCCAGTCTGCGAAATTTTACAATGTATGTAAAATAAATCTTGACTTTTCCATTATTTCATTCTTCAACGAATCCAACGAACCGGGCGTCCATTCCTTTACCTTTCTTGCCCTCATACTCGTACTCATCCCCTTTATTACTTTTCTTTCTCCTGAATAATAAATAAGAGCGAGATCGAGATAGGGAGAGTTTTGAATTTTAACTTTCACTTTCTCCGCACAATTTAAAAAAATACACTCTTCTTTCTCCTTCTGACGTACTCATGTCCTTGGTGAATTCAAGTTGGAAAATACGCACATAAATTCCAATTTTATTTACACCGTTTCTCTTGAAAAATAAAACATCCGCTCTTTCATTACTTAAAATAACGATATTACTCTGCTCTGCTCAGCAATGTTTCATCATTTATTTACTCGAGAAAGTGAAGTGTCTCTTCTGACGTATGGTTAAAGTACGTTTCTATTTTTCCAAAACACAACAGCAAAGAACAAAACACTCCTGATTGTTGTCGTTGTCCGCGTCATAAAAATTACATGACATGACTAAAGAACATTTATGTTTTTCTCCCGACTTACGTGACACCTATTTAATTCCCTTGTTTTAGGGGCGGAATTGCGGAAATGCTTTACTCCACGTCATCATTATCATTCGGTGAGTGGATGGAATGAAACAACACGTTAATAGCGCTGATAGCAGTAAAACTAGTTAATGCCACATAATCCGCTTCCTTTGGTAAATCCTGCTCTTTGCACTTCATTCTCTTCCCATTTCCATTCCACTGTCACCACCGAGTTTGCTTTTTAATGCAATTCCTTTTATTTTAGTTTGCTGGCATCAATAAACGTTAACCGTACTACTACATTATCTTAAGATAAAAAGACAAAGAAACTACCACTTTTGAAGAGAAAAAGAATTTTAAATTGTCAACTAGACACGTAATTCTTTCTCGTTAGCTAAATACCTATCATCATCAGTTTTCATTATCACTCACTATCATCACCTTTTTGAAAATTTTTCTTTGAAAGTGTCTCATTTTTCTTTTGTTCTAATAATGGACCATTTTAGTTTTCAGTTTCGCAACAAACCTTTTTCTTCCTCGTCCTCACCCTCGTACCAGCAGGCGTGAAGTTGATTACCGTAACAGTGGTAATTATTGTTGTTAAGAGTCCTCCTCGTTGGGACGGAGGGACGCCCTGCTTGGGCAGAGGAGTTAGACTTATTATTCCCAGCTCTCGTTGAAGCTGCTGATGATGAAGACGACGAAGAGGCGCATTTGTCCTCGTCAACAGCGACACTCACGCTGCTACAGCTTCCCCCCATTCCCACACCCGAGGATTGGCTGCTCCCCGCCCCCTGTGAGGAAGCAGCATCTCCCACGGAACCCGAGCCGAACGACGTGGTGTCATCTGTGCCGTAATCGGAGACAAAGTCAAAATGGTCCATTTTCTCCCTGTGGAAATCTAATGCCTTCTGGCTGGGAAAAATGCTGTCACACTGACTACACCTGTAATTTGTAACACAATCACATAACGAACAGTTTCCTTTTAGACACGGCCAAATCTGGAGAGGATTAATTAATTAAAGCACAGTGTTGAAAGGAAAAAATGAGCCACACAAACGAAACACAAACAAAAACTGTAGTCAAAAGGAGAGTTAAAAGGGTGAAAATTTGAGACGTGTTTAAAAGATTTAAAGAGACTAAAGCTTAAGCCTCGATGAGAGAGAATTTTTGTGGAAAGGATGAAAAATTAAAAGGCTTTTAGTTGAGAAGGCTTAAAAAATCCTTCTGGACACCAAAGAAAACTTTCGTTCATTCGCCTCCATGTAAAGGTAGGCACAGAATAATATTATAAAAAGAAGCGTTGCGAAATAAAAATACTCAACTTTGTGTGAAGCACATTATTACATTTTCTGGGAAACCGTTAATGTTACCGTTATGTTATACCATGTTCATGTTACACAGATGGTGAATGTGAATATTATCTAATGCATACAAACAATATTGTGGCTTGGCTTCCTGTCTCTGAATGTGTGCGTGTGAAAGTAGGAAAACTAAGGAGAAAAATAACATGAAAAATGGAAAAGAATGAGGACAAACGCCAAGAAATGAAGCAGGAGAAAGTAAAAAGGCAACTTTTTCAACCAAGTTGGTTTTTCTTTTTGCGTATTTTTATAGAAAGCCAGATGATAAATGAGGTTAAGAATGTGAATGCTGCATTATTTTTCTCTACCGCCGATAAAAAAATAAGTAAAAAAGAATGCAGAGAAAAAATTGCGTTTTTTCTGCTTTATTACACGTAAAAACTCCCATTTGAAGCTTGTACCGGTGCTTGTGGCTCCTTGTTGTAAAAATTGTTTTCTTCGAGAGAAAAATAATGTAGGTTACGGTTACATTGCATTAGAAAGAAACGGATATTTAAAAAGTCGTCTAGTCGAGGAAAAAAATGTTTTATATTGTTCTCTTTTACCCCGTCGGACGAGAGCTAAATTATGCCTAAACTTATGTAAAAAGAATGAAGTTTTCGCGTTTTGTTTACTCATGGTGTGGCGTAGTAAACGTAAAAATAGCACATGAAAGATGTGTCTCACGTCCACATCCAGCTCGCCACAGTACCACTTACCACCGGCTTTCATTCGTGTTTCGTTTGTCCCGAAAGATTATCACGTAAACATTGGTGTTTACCTACTTGATCATTAATGGGCAATATATTGTAGTGGGAACGAGGGAAACTGGAGCTGAGCCACCAGACCCGACTCTTAATGTTAGCTAAACCTTACTGCTTTATGGCTTGCTAATAACTGTTCGGTTTTCGCAATAATGCTCTAATGTAATATAATAAGGGAAAGGAAACATCGGTAGAATTTCATCACTTTCTCCCAAGGAGAAATACAATAAGGAACTAGAGATAGAGTGCAGCAGCAACTAGTAGAGAGAAAAATGTTTTTGCTGTTGTTTGGATTGTGGACATCCTTTTATTACCTCTTCTCAGTTTACCTCATTCCACATGAAAATTTTCGTATTTTACCTGACTCAGTCTAGTATTGTGCCTCGGAGCAGAGCCCTGCATTATGCCATGTTTCTCCTTGTCTCACTCAAGATTAATGCGTACTAATTCCTGTCAAGCCATTTTCTTTTCCCAAGCAGAGAGTGAGATGAGACGGAATAAAATAAAAGACAGAAATTTTTCCCTTTCCATTCACTTGACAATCTCTCAAACCCCCTTCCTCTTCTTCTCATGCTTTTCTACTTACTCAGCACTTAGAAGACAGCAATAATAATAAAAAGTGAAAATCCAGAATTCCCGTGTACTTTTCTATACTACTAGAAGACAATAAAAAACAAATAAATAAATTAGAAGAGAAGCAGAGAAATGCTCCAGTTTTTTTCAACTGTATTGTTAGAAGAGGAACACCTTTCACTTTCAGAACTATAGAGTTCTGTCTTGTTCGACGAATTGCCTCATTGCCTGCACATTAAGTACATACATAGTAGATTTTTTAGTGTGAGTGTGACTCATGTGACTATTAAAGTTTTAGCTGGGTCATCTTTAGTCCCTTTTCTTGTCTTTGAGCAGAAGAAAACACGATTTATTGTGCTGCACGAATTCGCACTTAGTGAGAAAAGCAAGGGAAAACTCGTATTATTTTTTCTTTTGAAGGAGAGATTCAAGATCTTCCTTCAAGAGATTCCTTTAAGAGTCTTATGGGGTACTAGAAAGAAAGCGAAGTGCTCTTTTTTACTTTTCAACAGAACAGCAACGAAATCCATTAGTTTTCCCATTGACGAGTGGTGCTGGTGGTGAATTGGCGAATTGTGCTCTGTACGAGAATAAAAAGTCGTTTGCACTATCTGACATTATTTTCAACATGATCATGACGAAGACGATCATAAGATGACGATGATGCACATGATCTTGTTCAAGAGAAGTTTTATCAAGCTTTTTTTTCTTTGCCCTGCCCTGTCGTCCATAAAACGAGCTCCATATTTATGACTGATTGAGAATGCTATTATTTTATCTCGTTCGTATCGTGTATCATCAACATCATTGCTTCCTCGTTTCCTTGTCCATGTCGATGTCGATCCTTTATTATATTCGCATTTCACAAGAAAATTGTCCATTAAACTTGAACATTGTTCGTTCTTCTGTGTTCAACTTTTTTTATTCTGAGGAACCTGAACGAATTATCTGAGAAATTGAGCTCGTTTATGGAGTAGGTACATAAGTGAGTCCAGCGAATCGCGAAGAGAAAATGGGAAAAAATGTTAACAAAGGAGAATAAAAAATGGTTGGTGGTTGCTGCATTATGGACTTTCTCCGAGACACTTTTATTTTATGCAGGTTAAAGCAAAAGCTCGCGGAACAAAAAGAAATGTGATGGAAAGTGCATTATGTTCGTTGTGGACAAGATGTCACTCAATATTGTATTGTGAAGCGAAAGCCAGGAATAATAATGATTTATTTGCTACTGCTACAAGGCATGCCTACGAGAAAAAAAAATGAGCAAAAAAATTGTTGTGGTTTTTTTATTTTTCGATAGCTTACCCATAATGCCTCTTCTTTTCCTGGTGATCAGCAAGTTTCTTGATACTCGGGTACACCCGCTCACAAACTTCGCATGTGAGAACCTCCTCCACGTCATCTTCATCGTCATCTAGAATAGAAAGAAAATTTATTCGAGATCAAACTAGGATAAAAGAAAATTTTGATTGACATCAAGTATTTCCACTTGTATTTCTAATCTTCAAGAACCTCTCCAAGTCAAAGTCAAGATGATTTCAGAGTGGGAGTTGCACAATGCACATCAACATGAAAATGAACAACCTTCGCAAATCCCACTTTTTTATGGTTATCGATCGTTAGCATTTAAATTGCAAACAGATAACTATAACCAAACCCTGTCAACCAACCAACGCGCTTTATCTCACTCACACATGAAGTGAACTCGAAGTTAGAGTTTTGTTCCAAAGTACCACCGAGGGAGCTGAGCTTTAACAAAGTCTCCATAAATACATATTTTGTCTGTAAAAATGTATCCTGAAAGAGAGGGGAATTAATGGAAGCGTGTGTGTAACACTAATTTTTATGTACGTAGGTGGAA
>VYYJ01003444.1:0-16615 GCA_021029165.1 Cyphoderus albinus | reverse complement strand
CGCCAGAGGTAAGCAAAAATTCTTTTCACCAATCTGATTCGCCTTTCTTGAAAGTTCTGCCAAGCTGTCAATTTCATCTTCTACTACTATGTGGTGCCATGAGAGAGACGGAAAATAGCTGGGTGGACAATTGGTCTTATTAGAGCAAGTAAATTCTTCACAATTACTAGCAAGTAATTAATGATTTTGTGGGGGGCAGTTCAAAGTACAACTAAAACCACGTAAAAACGCTAACAAAGAAACCAAAAAATACTATATAATAATTGATATAGAGTTTTCGTGACTCGTACCAATCAATGCTACACATTGAGTAATCCTTTAGAAGAAAGCTGGAGCACGTTACGACTGACGATAGAGATACGATACTCAGTTTGTATTTTCATCTCATTTCATTCAATTCTTAAAATACTTTCGAAGAATGAAGTGCCAAAGCCATCAAGGTAAAAAATAAATATGATGAATAATGATGTTTTGCTTCTCTCAACTCATATTCCACTGACTCATTTTGGCTGCGCTCTTTCTAAATTCATTTTGATAAATTACTTACAAATCCTAAATGAACGTAGAAGACACGTAACGCAACGTAAAAATAAGACGCCATAAATCATCCTCTAGAATTTATTATTATCAATTCAGATTTCTAAGTAAAAATTATAAAATTAGCAAGATGACCACTTCTTTTTCTGTAACAGATCAGGTCAATGAACACACCAGTATATGACCGACAACATTACTTGAGCATTTAGGCATTACGCTGAAAACTGACGAGATTCTTTTTAACAGTCAACTCTTCTGTTTTTATGGCAAGGCAAAGACTTTTTGATGAGCATTCACAGCTTGACAGAACGGTGCAGCTGTATAATGATACATTAATGTAAGGTTTCCACATTAACATTTAAACATCGAATATTCTAGTGATGGTAATAGCCATAACGTGTTCAATGCGACGGGAACGACTTGACAGGATACATTTTATCTAACTTGAATCATTCCAGTTAAGTTTGTCCGCTACATTCCTTTTCCTTTTTTAAGTACATCCTTGCCCACTCACTCCTTTTGGATTAGTGTTTTAAACAAGAGAAGCAGCACTAAACTACAGAACAGTTGCGCAGTTAAATTCTAGCAGTAAAGATGTATCATTTACACTGTTGTCCATGTAATCTGTACCGTATACCATTTTGTTAGGCACCGACCGAGTAATAAATTATTATAGTAAGGTATACAAAGCTAGTTCGAAGACAGGCTGCCATTGCTGCTACTAATCAGCACTAATCACACTACCGCAGTCAACATCATCGTCATTTCAGTAGATGAAGCAAGGTTTGATCAGGTCATCATTTTCAGAGGTATGAACTATAGAATGCTTGGAAAGTTAAATATGAAATGGGCACGCAGACATACCTTCGATCATGTCCACCAATTGACTCTGTGGGAGTGAGTCGATTAAACTATAAGGACAACCTGTTAAACTTAACCAGGCCGTTGAGTATTATGAACGCGGATAAGCTGTTAAAATCGTGAGGTCTGTACATTTATAACGTTTGGTGGTCACATTCATTCCATTTAATTTCCTCTTTGTACATTCAACTGAAAAGGATATTACTGCTTGAATGTATGGTGGAGATGGACAGTACAAAAAAGTGAAACTGAAAGTTTTTCCTTGTGAACTCGAGAGAATCACAATGATTATGATGATGATGGGTCATCATTTACATAGTCATAGTCATTAAAGAGAATTGGTCGATGTTATGTTGTTGTAAGCTAGCAACTGACTCGGCAATTTTTTCATACCTTTGGCAACACACACGGTGGAAAACCTGAGTTAATACAGAGCACTGAACACTCGCCTGTTATTGTACGAGTATTGCCAGTTACCACTGTGCACTAACAATAAACACTTTAATTATCTCCTACTTTAGCTTGTCAACGACAGCAGTCAACAATGCCAGTGACTGTGAGCCAAACCAAGTAAACTCAAAAGGATTAATAGCGACTCTTTGTACAGTCATTTGTACGTTCACCTCTAACTCAAGTTGCTTCAATCATAATATTCTCCATTCAATGGATTACTCGTGAAAAAATGCTTACAGGCCAGAAGTGTCCTGCGATGCTGCTTTTGGTTTGGCAAGGTATAAAAATGGATCGTAAAAGCGCATGAATGAGAAACATTCATATTTTTCAGTTAGCTATGGGATCTACATATTTTGGCCACATCAGCAATAATAATGACACGAGCGAGTGATGACAAAGTATCAAAAGCTGTGGCACGGAAAAGAGAAATAATAATATATTTTGTTACTTGAACTAGTGGTGGAACTGAACACTGAATTGAAGCAGCAACGGTAGATTTACAACTAATAACTAAAACTGACGCGACATATTATTCATTCTCGGTGTTCTCAACGCATCATCCATTTTATTTAAGCTGCCCTTGTTGAGTAGGAGGAAGAATAAGACGAGCATAATTTATAATGTTCAATTTATCGTATTATTAAAAGCAATAATTTGTTTTTTGTTATATAACATAACCGCAACATTAATGTGTGTACATCATTTGCTTATACTAGGTATTTTCTGGTATTATTATTATTCAGCGGAAAAAATAGATAAGGGAATGCCGCGATGAGCATGCAGTCTCCGGAATGAAGCAGAAACCTATTATTGAGAAATGCTGAAGTAGAAGTGTCCTTTATTAATTCACTTTACGGTAGAAACATACACATATGAAATTGCTACGCACGTATTTATTATTCTTCACACAGCATCGAGTAATTTTAGCAATTTAATGGTGTGTTGCTGAAATTATATGATACCGTTCACGTCTGCCTGATGAGTACGAAATGAATACTCATCCAACACACAACACTGCTCTTTGACGAGAATTGCTTTTAAGTGACATTGATTCCATTTAACGTGAAGAGAGTCAAGAAAAAAGTGGAGAAGGAATGGTAATCCTGTGATGAACAAAAGCCAAGTGTGTTTCAGCTGTCATAAACTGTTCATTAATAAACATACTAACATGTCACGGTGAAACTCTGTATGTGCATACCACTTGGTTTTTTCACATTCATCCTCGGCTCTAATCATTTCCTTTTTCCATTGCGAACTATGCGCATAGCTGCAGCACCAATAATAAGTAATGGAATTAACCTTTTTTCCTTTCCATTTGGCGAATAAAAATAAAAATTGAAAGTCAAAAGGAACAAAATGCGGTTTTGCTAAAAAGAAAAGTTAAGGTGCTTGTTTATTTTTATTATTAACGCTCGCTTGAAATTGCTTTATACACCTATACATTTCGTGGTTTATATCTCTAAAACGTTTGCATGTACAATGTAAATAGTTTGGCTGGCAGATGTTGGCTGGTTAGCTTAAATCTAAAGGCCAAATGGAGTGTCGATGAATTTCATAGGTAGGGTTATTCGAGGTATTCTAATATTCTTTTTTAGTATTAATTTCATTTTCAGCTTAAGTGGAGTATAATAATACTTTTTAGTACTCATAACCAAATTTTTATAGGCTCCATGCAGCCTCCATTGAAAAGTGAAAAGGACGAGAATCATATCAGAAAGGTTAGTATGTGGCTCTGCTAGAGCCAGAGCTTGTCTTGTGGCTTTTTTACTACCGAGAGGGAAAAAGGATAAAAATAAAAGTGAGGAAGATTCTTTATCATTATCATACAAAAGTCGATTCCAAGAAAATTACTAAATACCTATTCAAATCCCTTCATCACGTAATGTCAAAAAGATGGATCACCAAAACTAAAAATAGTCTCTATTGAAGCTAATATCGTTTAATTAAGCTTTGATTCCTTAGGTTCCAAGTTTTAGCTTACTGTTGTTAGTTAATCTGTTAGTCATGCCTGACAAAGATCCACATCCTGTCACATCTCCTCTGCTCCCACCTCAAAAAAAAAGAAACCGCAATGCAATGTGCACTTAAAACACATGTATGGATGCCATACTAAACACGAATAGGTTACTTTATCAGATGTGGCAGTTATCTGCTTCTCAACTGCAACATTCCACCAAGCCACTTTCATATTTTTGCTCCAGTTTTCCTCCAGAAAGCTAGTTTAACTAGTCCAATAACACTTAAGTATTTCCTTTTACTATTCTTAATTATTATTACTCAAAATGTTTCTATTATTTTCATGATGCAACCTACTCAATTCAAGTTTAAGATATAATATTGGGACTACTAATTGTAAGCTTGGTAAATACAAATCGTATAAGTTTAAGCATTTTTATAAAGAATCATTTGAATACACCTTACATTTACAACTTGTACGCATCAAACAAACTTTTTTATTTTGTTCGAATCTTCTTTTTTCTTTGGACGTTTTACCACTTCTCTGGTTTGCCACCCCTCTAACCATCAACACAATACCGAGTGTATTCAATCGTAGCGTTGTAGCATCCTTTCTTAGTTCTTACATGATTCAAATATGGGGTATCTTACTAACAAGATTTATACTTTGGACATCCCTTTTGACTTCTAATAGCATCTCTCTTTTTCAACTCTCAAGTCGAGTCTAAAAAATCTCAGGTTTGTTTGGAGTAGTGATAGGATGAAAAAAAGGTTTCTTTCTATAAACTTTCGTACTTTTTTTTTTACTTTTCTCTCAACAAAAAGACAACGCTCTCAAAAATCCGTATTCTTGTCTGAACGCAACAGTACGCCGTGACATATTATTTTCTTTTAACTTTACGACCGCGTCTTCTATAATGAAAAATGTGTGCATGTACACGAAAAATATAACTCCGCATTTATATAATAATGCATAATGAAATGAAAAAGGGAACAACAGCTGGGAAGAGATAGGAACGCCATCGCATCACATAACACCGGGTAGATTTCTTTGACGAAGAAGAAGAGAAGAAAAATATATAAAAGTTGGCGGCGGTCGCATCATTTTTATGTAATATATTATTATATAAAATTCTTGCCTTAGTTTGCCTTTTTTGCTTTTTAACTTTTATGCCTTTTTCGTTTGCTTATTTAAGCTGCTTCACGATGATGATGAGGAGAACGAGTTGAAGGAAAGAAAGAGCTAAGGTATGTAAACACTCATCACCGACAGAACTCCAGGCTCAGTCTGAGTGGAACCACTAGCGTAAATAACATCAAGGTATAACGGCTAATGTAACATCACAATGTAAAGCAGCAAGCGCAAGAAGTCATCCATGTTTCTTCCTTTTCCCCCTTCGTATCACTGAAAGATGAGCGACACACATGTTTGAGAAGTCATGAAAGAATGCTCAATCTCACGGTTACCTCCTCCAAGCTTCCTCCGTCTTCGTTGCTCATTTCCCACCTTTCCCCACATTCATCATTTTTCGTCATTCTCTTCAATGGATACAGGCGTGTATATCAGGCCGTTGTTCTTCTTTTGTCATCATAATTAAAACGTGAAGGAGAGAGTCAACAGCACACAGCAGCATGTAAAATAGTCTAACTATAAATGTAAGTATAGAGCAGGAGAATGGTGACAGTGACGATATATGGATAAAGGGTTGTCATGTTTTGAACTCCTCTGACCTGAATAACTCAACTTCACCGTTTCTTGAGTTCAGCTTCCTCTGCAGAGAAGAGGCGTGTGTGTAATATGTATCCCAGTAAATTCTATTAAATAGCTGGAATAGATTGGCTCGTTTAACGAATTTTTATGGAAGGAAGGTTTCAAAAAAATCTATTGACTTGAATCTACAAACTCAAGTTGTAAGCAAGCCAGCTTGAAAAATCAAAGCATTCACTCATATTCACTTAAAAATCATTTTTCTTTCTTTCTCATCATCAACGTCGAATCCTGTTTAAATTGATGCTCTCATTCGTCCCTGTTAAAAGCTGACATTTTCCCCTAACTCTTTTCTCAAGATGTGTGCGTGTTGATGATGATGATGATGCAAAAGAAGGTTTAACACGGCTTGTTGAGAAATGACATTGGTTCCCATGTTCATCTTCCTTCTTGATTATGTGCAGAGTACAGACACAGATCATGTTCACGTTGATAATGATGATGGTCTTGTTGCTTAAGGTTTGACGTGAGATTTCAGAGAGTTATATGATAGTCACTTTGGGATACATTATTATCTACCTTTGCTGACTTGTTATGTGTGCACCTCTTAGGTACAAGAGTAAGTGACTTCCTTATCACCATCAGTCTTCTTGGAGCATCCCTACCTTTTCTGCTGACATGAAGGATAGTCTAGTTCAATTTAGACTTTTATTAGGGCTATTAAGAAGAGAGTAAGGCTGTTGCTGCAAAACGAATGTTAAAGCAGCAGAACAAGACGAGTGAAAATGGCGGCTAAATAGTAAAGTAAAAGATAGGCTGGTCTTAATGTGAGTAATGAGTGCTGGATACTAAGGTACCTATATTACGTATTACATTGTGATGAGAAGGAAAGGGAAAAAATGACGAAATTAACCAGTTTAAGGATGAGCTCTCTAAGTAAATGAGAAGAAAAGGAGAGACACGTTAATCAGTAACAACACGGACAACCAGGCTAGCCTACAAACCTTGCAGCCTGAACATCTTCAATCTTCCGAAAGTGACAGCTTCCAGTGTACAGTCCGGCAAGCCAATAAGCCAACGAAAAGGGATAATCATTCAGAAAGGTTGGATGTTTAGTGTTGTCGTAAACATAGAAAAAAGGTCTCCTGCAGATGTAATGTTGATGATGAGGATGAAATGAAAGCCAATCCAGTTTTCCCATGTACACATGTACATACGTTAATAAGATTGTTACCTAGCTAAATGGACTTTTTCAAGGATAAAGTAAGTAGGTATGTGTAATGTTTACATGAAGTAATGTTCTTTCTTATACCTTTTTTCTGATTTTCGTCTTGAAGATTACTTTAAAGATGACGACGAAGAAGACCCATCACACATCATGCTCACTTACATTCAACATTAGCCAACTCGCTCAAATCTCATCTGAAGAGTCAAATTACAAACTCTCGCTTCATCTTTAACGCTGCTCTGTTTATATTTTTATATGGATTATTATTGTAATGTGGATGTTTTTTTCTCATGTGGACAGGATATAAGCACTGCATCATAATTTTTTGTTACCTATTAAGTTAAACAGACCTGGCATAGTCACCACACACGAAAACAACAATTTTAACTTGACATGTGTTTCACGAAAGAAGAAACACTCATTCACGTCGGAGGTAACTAATGAAATTAAAATCATGGTGGCAACCCAGCAGTGGAAGTAGCAAGATATAAAAAGATAAAAGCATCTTCTTCATTACAACCCTTCTTTTCCTTCGGAATGCGTTATTCTCTGTGGATTATTATTGTTTCTGTTTGCTCATATGAATTCCTTGGGCAGAAGAAAGCACAAAGTGAAGAAAAAAATATTCTGAAATGTAAAGTGGGATGGCTCACATCTGTACATTGTACATCGTTTTGACAGATATATGAATCCTTTTCTTATGAGTTACGTTACATTCTAGAAAAGAAAGGGCTAGCCGAAGAAGATATTTATAAAGTTGAAAAGTGCATTATCAAAACTACTTGTTGAATTTCGAATTCACAATTCCATGATACATTTTTAGTTTTTAATGACAGGCTACAATCTCAAACGTTCACACACATCCCTTGAACTGTTCACTGAACTTTTGTTATTGGGATCCAACTCACAAATATGCAAGAGTATGGAACTTTCGATGTTCACCACTAGCTCGAAATATTCATTTAAATGTTTTTTCAAACGCGTTTCAAGAAATATATTTTCCTTTCCAATCAAAGATTACAGTACGACAAACAGTTCCCCAACTGTACGTTAACCTTCGTTGACGGTTGTGTTATAAATATATATCCGGTGTGAATTTGATTTGACCTTTGAAAAAGGCAGAAAAGACCTGTTTCCAATTAGTCAGACTAAACCACTTGAAACGATGAACCTGAAAGAATGTAACCAACCACTTTGTACCAAATCGTCATTTTGTTATTATTACCATAAAATATCAGCAAACGATACGAAAGCTTTTTAGGTTTGTTCTTGGAGACGACGAAAAGGCTCATTCATTTTCGTTTTCCGCCGTTTTCAAGTGATGTATGAAGGAAGTGGTAGGAGATGAAGTGGATCGTAGGTAGTTAAGCCAGTGTTGAGTAGAGGTAAGGTCTGGAGAGAGAGGTTGTAACATTAATGAAATGATCGCTTTGGGGCAATAAATATCCCACTTAGATCTACATTATATCAGGATTATATTATTACTATGTTCAGAGTGAAGGCGGAGTAGGAGCAGCAATTCGGTTTCCTTTGGTCCTTGACTGCGACTTCATTTCTTCGGTTTGTATCCCTGACTTTGTGGCGGAATGGTGAGAAAAGGAGGCAAAGAGCCGTTAGGAAGCTGTGTAACATAACCGCTGCAGTAGCGCAGACTTTCCTTTGCTGCAGTACATTTGGCAGGCAGAAGGAGGTGGAATATGGAACGGTGTGGAGTGTGGACGTGGTAATGTATTTGTACTCTTTGGATCATTCTGCAATATTGAAGAAGCATCAGCGCAGTGGCAATTTATTTCACCACTCGCCGCAATAAAAGTTGACAATGAGCCAGGAGGAATGTTGTGCGAAGAAGAAAAAATGTCCGGAAGTTGGCTAATTTGTTTTCTACTAGGTTAACCTGTTACCAGTAATAATGATATAGTAATGGGAATTTTATAGTCTCTCGGATTATAAAGGGGGAAGAGAAAGACATAGACCTTTTATGGATTTTCATGGACACTTCCCATAGTGTACGTTTTTATAACAAAAGTTTCAATTAACGTGGGCAATAATTATTAACGTTCCCAAGAATTTGCCTTTTGGACTGGAAAGAGTAAATTCATAGGAACGTATTTTTACTTGAATTGTAAGACATACTTTGTAAACCAGAAATGTATACTATATAGTAAAAGCGTTTCCCGTGATCAGTGTTGAAGGAACCCTCGGAGGTCAACTGGGTTGGATGAAAATGAGTGTAACAGGATATTTTTTCAAGCTTGAAAATCAGCCAGCTAATCCATTTCGGTTTACGGTCCAAATTATTGGTAAAATTCTTAGTTGCTGCCTTTATGTTGGGCTTCAGAAACACTTGTTTCCTTTCGTCATAATTATGTCATATTAGGTAAAATATCAGCCTCAAACGAAAGGTTGAACATTGAACCACAAAATTATGTTAAACCCTTACATTACTCTTTTGATTGGATTGAATTCTAAAACGAAACTTGCAAGAAATTTTGACAATGACTAACTCCAAAAGGTTAGCCGTGAATGACTCATATCCTCTGTGACATGACGTTATCAATCGACAGACCACCACACTTTATTGTGTAGATGGCAACTTTCCGTCTCCGACGTTTATTCGCTTATCTCTAGAAAAAAATGCTCCGCATCTTTTACCCAATCGTTGTTGAAAATATCTTAGTTTTGGTACAATGATGAGATATAGAAAGCACTCCGGCTCTAGAAAAACATATCCCAAAGGCCTAGGAAGTCACTGTTTATTGCCAGCATGTGGTAATCTATTGTGCAGCGACATATGGTAAGGAGGATAGGAACTTTTGCAGTTGTTGGCTTGTTGGTACACAATATTTCATGAATCACACCTTCTCCACACCTTTTTTTCTTATTACGATCTCCCATTTTTGTTTTTGTTTCGCATACAAAAATTATTATTATTGCAATAGTATTTTTATTGTTGTGTGTCAACTGAAGCAAAAACAGATTACCTTGTTTTTTAGAAGGAAACTTTGTTTTTCTTTCATGTAAAAAAAAAACTTTTTTGTTTACACGTTTCATGCTCCCTTTTTGTTCAGCACTATTGTATCCAAATATACAGAAAATAAAACAACGACAAATGGTACTTGTAACTTGTACTTATAGTGTACAAAGAGTAACCTCTTTTTCTATTTTTTCCCTTGGAATGTTCAAATAAAGGATTGTATAGGAAGAGTTTATATAACCAGCAATGAACTTTGGAGCAGAGTTTTTCTGTTGTATGAAGAATACGAAGAAGCAAGAAATGAGCGAGAACAACTCATTTACACTTTTTCTTCTTCTCCAGAGCTCCGTGTGGGAACATTACCTTTTTTGTTTGAACGTTATAAAACAAAAGGCAAAGACCAATAAATAAAAGGAAAAAAGGTTTGAAAGTGAGGGAGAGAGCCAAGGAAAAAGTCCTCCGAGTACTTAACAAAATCCACTACCACCGCACCACTATCAGGCAACCACTAAACAGCATTTACAGTAGATGATGCGGTCTCCTATGTATGCACACGTTGAACAAGCTTTTATAAGTATGAATCTGTACTTCTTCGACTAAAAAGTTTTCCAACCATAAACTCATAAATTTACCGACAATCTTGAGTTGACCTGGATGGCATTTTACTCTCGGTCTTGGGAAATGTGTTTGTGTAATCTTCTTAAACCTGTGCAGTATGTTTTATACTGTTTTGAATAATACGAAAGAGAAAAAGTCGAAAACCAAAAAAAGGATCTTCTTTCCTGTGTCCTCTTCTCTCCCTCGCTTTAATCTCCTTTTTGAACAGGCCGAGACACTATCAAAATACAAGACGTTTATAAACTTGTCCAAAGCTACCTAAATTTGTGAATAGGTCTGGCTGGTGTGAATTTTCCGAATATTATTACAGGCACCGGCAAGGCTGACATATGAACACACTAGAGTGATTTCTCAGGAAAACAGTGATGCATCCTTTCTTTATTTTTACTTTTTCAATGGAGTATAATACAAATATTACCTAAGTTGAAAGATGATACAATGGAAAACTCGAATAAGTGATAATCGCAGAAGCGTTATTACCACTAAACACAGGAAGTCCAATCAGTCCAATTTTATATTTTTAATGATGTTATTCCTTGTGTTGTTGTAAATGACTTTTCGCGTCTCTCTCTGCACCGTTCATTAATTACTTTAACAATATTACGCATTTCATCCTCTTATGTTTCTTACTGTAATACATTAAAGGCACAAACTGGGGTGAACATGCACCATACCAAGGGCTCATCTAACCACTGGGTACCATAATCTGTACGCAGAATCTCTACGGTATTGTATAGTAGAAAATGAAAATCTAATAAAAATTTGTAAATAAGGATATAGAAACCAACTGTGCTGTTAGTGGGTGACATCCATAAACAATTTTGAAAAGAGTGAGTTACGTTGAATGAAATGGAACTATATGCGGAAACGATGCCTTCTTGCTTTAAGCAAGGTGAAGTCATCCCCACTTATGTACCACCATTTTGTAATATTTATATCCTCACCTTATGATGCACCCTGACTATGACGGAACAACTTTATCGTTCTTGTCGCAGTTATAAAGCACTTCGAGGCATGTGATAAATCCATGTTTTAGTTTTCTCTTGAACAAGAAGAAAATGGAATAAGAAGCAATTTAATGTTTCTGTACCCCTACATCACACGACTAGTAGTGCTAGTGATTATTGCGCACGACAACTGACCTCAGAGTATGACAGCAGATTTTTGTTATTACCTTTTGTTCACATTTTACAAACTGCTGCGGAGAACATTCATTCATAGTTGCAACTTCGTTAAATAATATCTGAAATGAGCAAAAAGGAAAAATGACCTGCTGGTGTTTATTGTGTAATGGAAGTCACACATGTGTTACTCTTCCATGTTGTTAGTCTTTTGTTCCAATAAAATCAGGCTTTTTAAATTAAAGAAATCCGATGAGAAAAGTGTAACATTCAATTAGGAAAGGAAAAGTCCAATAATTCTTATTCAACAAAGTCACCTTACGTAACCTTAATATTGCAATTGGAATAAATTGCTTTTTTCATCAGCTTACCAACTCCACTTCATGGACGCAGGGAAAGAATTTCGGGCTTATGACAAGAATTGCTTTTATGAAAACAATTGTGTTCGTAGTAGTCCGTACGCCGAAAACGGTGGCATGAGGACAGATTTCCTTTTCTGTATTATACATGAAGCAGTGCCGTTTCGTGACGCGGTGGATTACCGCGTTCGTATTTGAGTCACTGTATTTTAGAATATTCAGTTTGCAGATATCCGAGGGCATACAGATATAACAACATGGGAGAAATTACTTAAATGTGCATCGTGTGTGCTTGTGTGCAGCTTGCAACAAGGTTGTGCGCGCGCACATTAACTCTCAATCAATCTCGGGACTGAATTCATTATAACCATTCTTGTGATAATTCGAAAGATACAATTTTTTTGTTAGAACCAGTTTGTGAGTTTATCCCTGCACTTTACAACAACGTTCCATGTAACGAAAGTGAATTTAAGCTTCATTTTCATTTCACTGCTTGCTTGGTTGCTTATGTTATTCATTCATTTCAAATCACAAGCGGAGTTCACACTCTGTTACAATGGCCTGCACAATAAAAATACAGAATAGAAAAGGGATCGGATCGGATCGTACTTTTTGTCCCTGGACACACCGGTCTTTCAATTTTCCTTCGTCTGGCAGGCTAGACGGTTACAAAGTGCACTGGAATATTACGATTTTGATGATACATCGATCTACTGCGTGTGCAGATGAATAAAAGAAGTTGTGGGGAACACCACGAATGATCGCATTTGACTTGTTAAATCTGAAGGGACATGATGTTGTGCCAAAGGGGACACGAGAGGACAACAAGAACAAAAGAAAATATATTTTTGGTCTGTTGTGCTCTTCCCCATTTCATCTTTGTGGAAGGGATGCATTTGGATTTATATTTTGCGAAAAAGAAATGCTACACATTAACGCATATTATAACAGCATCTACAGCACGCAACTTCCCTACTGCTACATAACATTACTATATAAGCAAGAGAGTTTCTGCTTTTTCTCGCTCACATTACACCTCAATATTCGTTGCTTACTACGACCCGACCTTCCCTGATTTTGTTCGGGGTTGAAGCAGTCTGAACCAGGCAATATATAATCCCCTGTTGGTTCGAACATTTTTATTTTCAACCGAAAACTTTCATTTCATTTGCAGCAATAGCAATTTGAATTGCATTTTATTTTCATTCCGCGTGCAGATCATTGTCGTTAGAGGCAGACCAGCAACAGACCAAAAGCTTTGCTTTATTCCTTTTGTATTTGTGCATTTGCTGCTTATCAAAAGTTTGGTTTGAAGAGTAAAGGTAAAAATGAAATCACAATGGACATGCTCTTTTAATCTAATCAGGGGTGCCTTTCAATACCTTCAACCTTCAACGTTTACTGTGTGTTCTTTAATGCTAAATAAATATGTGCTCATATATAGCTCCTGAAAACAGAATGAACGCTTGTGGCAACGGTGGACCAGAATTTTTAAAAATATCGAATATTTACGGCACAAAAGTAGAAATGAGTGCATACGAATTTACAAGTTGCAATTGCAGCGGAACAGTAAGTAGCGCGAGTTCTACTTCATCTTTGATTCAACATATTCAATACCATACATTTTTAAAAATAGGGAATCATTTTTATTGAACAATCAACAGAGTGTGCGGTTGAAGTTGAGCTAGGGCAGTACAGACGAGACGAGTCAAATTTCTACTGTTCCAGATTTAAAATGAAAATCCAATATCCAATTCGTGTGGGTTTTTTCTTGGGACATTTTTATTTATGAGGGGTGTTCGTCTATATTACAATGTTCTGAATACCCCAGTCCCAAAATGCACCGCAGACGAGGAGAAGCAATCTCGATAAACATTATCATATCCCCTTCCACAAAATATTGTCATCTGTGCTTCATAAAAGAAGCGATTGCATCTCTCCCGGACCCACAACTTTTCTTTCTCAAAACAGCCAAATGTTCGAGTTCGAGGAGATTCTGAATTCAAGTGAAATGATACAGTGGCGAAAATGGAGAAGGTATAACAGTCAAGCTCAAGCTAGTTTAGAGAGAATGCTTTTGCACAATCAAAATATTCAATCTCTCAAGAGCTGAACTGAATGAGACTTCGTATTTTATGTAATGTTCGTTACCCCGCAGTTTCGAAGATGACAACGGAGCAGATGGCATTTTTAACATGCCTACTGCAAAATATATGCTTGGGAACAACCTTAGTAGCCAAAAAGAAGTCAGAAACATTCTATGAATGAATTATATGAGTCCCTACTACAGAAAATATGACAGTTATGCAGAAGAAAAATAAATACTATCAACGACTTACCTTTTTTCCGTCGCGGCTTTGCTTGCTTCCGTCGGTCATCGAGTGGACGCACTTCCCCCATCGGTGGATGTCCCAGTCTGCTGCAACTGCTCTGTCTCACTTACACTGGCCATCATAAAGTCCGAAAAAGTCACAGATATTGCAAAACTGAAATAACAGCAGTAATGTCTTTAATGAAGCTCCTTCCTTTCGCCTCCTTGCAGAGAAAATGGTGTCCAATTTCTTTCGACGAGATTCTAGCTCTCCTTCCGTATAATAATAGTAATAGTAAAACTCGCCGGAGCGACCAAGGCCGCTGCAAAAACGTCACTGTGATGATGAGTTCTGCTGCACCGCAAATGAAGCACTTTGGGACAACACAACCGTCGCAATAAAAGTAACGGCACGGATAAACGGTAAAAATCATGCAAGTGACGGTTGTCGATTCTGCGGAATTGGGTCTCCGGTTACACAAACACGTTAAAAATTGATGAAGGTGTAAAATTCAAAAAATCCCGCGACTTAAATTTAAAACCCGGGTAAAATGCAGGGTGGTGCACGTTCTGGTTCTTTGATATCGTTTCTTCTCATGAGGAATTTGAAAGAAACATTTGGGAATCGTTGCAATAAATTAACTCGATAAATATTTTTCATTTCATTACTTTACAGCCACATCATCATCATTTCAATTTTATCTCAATTTTTTACTTTTTTCTGTGTGCAAGGGAAAAAATCTCATTTCATCTCTCGTCACTTGTTTTTCCCCTTTTTATTTCAATCCAATTTTTCTCCTTTCTACACGACAACCGCGCAAACGATGAGACATTATTATTAGGCATGATTATTATAGGAAATGAGAAAGTTGTAAAAAGTGGAAATTGAGAGAAAAGTGCGTCTCTACTTTATGTCTCTGTAATATTATACACTGGTGCGACGTAACGTAACAGTACACTGTTTTAGTTTGACACATTAAGAAAATCAAATTGGCAGGAATCCGATGTGTGTAGGTAAGAATCGTGGTTATAAAGTGCAAAAAAAAATCTGGATCTTGATCCAATATCAATAAATTCAATCCCACGCTGGTTCCTGTTTCTTTTCCCTGCTTCTTGCTCTGTGTGTGTGCGCGACATCCAATGCAATTATAATGTGTTCATACATTCATACATGAGGTTTTTACATGTACTTTTCATCTCTTCATTCCTTCTTTTTATATTATTTAAAGGCATCGTTTTTACACTATAAAAAGGTTATTATTTTATATAATGCCTGCTACAGTCAAGTCACCATTTGCCACTTGTCACCTTGCTAGGAGCTGTAACATCACTATCAACAACAACATCAACATGATCATGATAGTCGTCTTCACTGATGCTGTCTCTTTCAACCTCATCTTCATAATCAAAATGCCTCCTTTTTATACCCTTTTGATTTTGATAGTGAATCGAAGAAAATAAAATATATTCCATATGATTAGTATTGAGTTGATTTCATGGTTTGCTAAATATTATTCACTTGACTCTCACTCTTTGCTTTTCTTTCTCAGTCAACAGTTCAGGGAGAAAAAAATGATGTGGTTTCCTGTGCTGCTGGTGGCAAATACTCTAAAAAGTGTTACTGCATTTTTCTCCTTGCTCTTCTGCTAAAAGAATGTTTATGTGTGTGGGGTTGGGGCTTTTTTGGATCTCATAAAAGTAATAGATGAACTGATGATGGTCTTGTTGAGCATGTTCTTTTATGCAGTTTTTTTTATTTCTTCGCTCCTGCTTGCTGTCTCTTACTTTCTGCAAGAAAAGAGCAAAAAGCAGTGAGTGCGGAGACACACACGTTTTATACTAGTTTACGTCTGTCGACGGACTCCGGTTCGTGTCAAAATGTCACCACAAGCCACACAGCCAATATTAGAGTCCCTAAGGCGTATTAAAAACTTTTTATATATTTATTATTATTATTATTACTATTTATTTTCTACAACCATCATTCTTTTTCTTATTGGACTGCCAAGTCTTTTAAACCTTTTCCTTCGACTCCAAAAAGAATGTCATTTCTCTTGAAAAGCAATAATGATGATTTGAAGAAAAAAGACCAGAGAAAAGCGCAAATCGAGGTTCGCTACATGAACATTTATTATAGCAGAATTTATTATTGAAAGAAGAAAATTTTTGGTGAGTTTTGTACCTTCTCCAAGCTTTTTTCAGTTTTTTTGTTTGTTTTTATCTATTTGACTCGACTCAATAAAAGTATAAGATTTGTCAATTTACTGCTTTGGCATAAGGTAATAATTTGGGGGAAACGTCTAAAAATTTTAATGCAGAAAAATTCTTTCAGTCAGTTTGCTTAAAAACAACAATGTTTACGACTTGTTGTTATTATTATTGTCGAAAAATCAGGACAAGTTCTCAGAAATAAAATACAGATTGACGCACCTTCTAAGCTTGTGTCGATTTCATGCTAAAATCTTCCATAATTTAGGATCGTGTCACAT
>VYYJ01003443.1:0-16615 GCA_021029165.1 Cyphoderus albinus | reverse complement strand
GCAGTTAGAACTATATTCGTTTATTGCGTTGCATTGAATTTTGTATTTTAATTAAGCCTACATTGCATTACTCTGCACTACTAATACCATTGACTACATTACAAATCCATGACCGGCAGGTGTTCAACACGATGAGAAAGTCATTTTCTTCAACGGTGTCTTCATCACTTTCAACTTCAATGGAAAATCCTTTGTTAAGGAATCTTTTCAGTCTCACATCTCCCAGATACTTGTTCCGTGCTCTCTTCCCCAGGGGGAAGGCGAGGCAACAAAGCAGACAAAACACGTTCGAACCTTCCTCCATTACACTTTAATATTAAACAATTAATGCAAACAATGCAACTGGAACAGATGTTTTCCATTGCTTATGCATTGCAGTATGGGGTACAGCCGGCATGCTTGATATGGCTTTTTTTTACGTCAAGTTTTTGTTTTTAGAGACTCCGTCTCTGAACAAAAAAAACTTGCTTTCATGTTAACGTGGAAGTGAATGCAAACGCAGATTCACGTTCTACGTCACAGATTTTGTGCAAGTTTTGTGATGCAGCGAGCACACATCATGCTTTGCTTGATGCAACGTTTTTTTTGGGAGGTCCGAAGGATTTCATAAAGGGAGTGAGGCAACATAAGTGTACCCACAGTATTTGACATTTTATTGATTGGGAGATATCTTCTCTCTATATCTTTTTATTCTATTTTATTCGCCTCAAGTCACCTTTTTCCAATAAAGTTGAATTTTATTGACGGTGAGATATCAAATAAATTATTTTTATGTCTTTTAAGTCATTTCCTGTATACGAACTCAAGCAATTTGACTGTTATTGCCACGCTTCAGCGTGGTGGCCCCTTCTTGTATATACATAAATACTTTTATTGCTCATATCCTTTCCTTACACAAGCAATCTTTGTCTTAACAATAGCAAGTGGCAAGTGGCAACTCTTTTCTATGCTTGAGACTTTTGCCTTTACACTTTGCTATATAAAATCACATATTTTTCTATCTGATGCTGAAGGGGTACGGGTATTCATCAACATGGATAAGATAAGTGCCTCTCAGGGCCCTGGGCTCTTTGAAACATTATTTGACTTGTCATCATACCATAATATATGGCTGTGGCTGTGTCATGTGAAAACATCAATGCAAAAAAAGTCACAGCGAGATGAAGTAAAAGAAAAACATTTCCTGTTTAGTTTCCCAGCAGTAGTAGTTCTTCCATCCCAAAGTTTATTTAACTGTTTCATTTCTGTAGTAATAAATTATACAACTTTTTATAATTGAAGACACAAATACAAATTACTATTGTACTATTGTAAAATATTGAACCTATATTAGCAGCAACTAGTTACTTCACAAAGTAGCAAGAAAATCAAAATGACTTATTATGAACGTGAGCATCCTTTGCTGAATAATTTAGTAAGTTTAATTTCCCATTGTAATCACTAGTTTTTAAACAATAATGAATAAAAGGATTTTACAACTGTCGTCATTAAATTGAATTTTTAAAGGTGGCGGAGAAAATTTCGAAATATTCCAAGTTGGAGGATTTGGCAGCTTGTCGGTTGGTTTGCAAAACCTGGTTTGACGCGAGCTTGACCCAGTGGCGTTCAACAGCTACTTTGAATGTCCTCCAACAACGAAGACAGGACACGGACAGTGGGAATATTGAGGCTAGTGGAAGTGGCAGTAAACCGACGACCACAACAGCAACTGAAATGTCTGCGTCTCAATCTTCGGCGCTTTATGTGAACAACAACCATAATGATGTTGCTAATGGTTGTGGCGGTATCACACTTTCAAAACTGAAAATGGTTTTCTCCGATGAAGACAAGGATATCTCTTCGGCATTCTTACAACTGGAGAGGAAACCATTCACAAAGTATAAACTGAAAAAGTGGACGATTCAGGATACCCCAGCATTGACGCTGTCTAACGGCGAATATAGGAAATTACAAGATTGCAACAAAGAGGCGCTTATTTGTGGCGCCGAAAATTTTCCCCAATTTTGGGAAACATTTGGACCACTAATGCAGTCCCTTACTATCGACGAGCTCAAATTCGTCCCATCGAACACTCTTCCGCTTTTAGCGATCATTTTTCACCTCACAACAAATCTTGTCGAACTGACGCTCTCACGGATGAATTGTAGTGGGATTAACACCGGTACTATACGATACTACAGCTTCATTCCAATAGGGTACCACGAGTTGACGGTAAAAATGAAATTGAAGACATTTGCCGTGGATGGTGCCATTCCAGTTTGTCTTTCTCACATGCTCAAGTTTTTTCCAAACTTGGAGAGCCTCACCCTCCATGGATGGAATTCAGGGTTTGACATGCGCACCGTTTTAGAAATTTACCTGATAAAATCGAAACTGCCCCTGAAACATCTGAGTGTTATGTATGATCGGAACCCAACTCTGGATTATGTTTTAAGTCAATTGAGGGTCGTTAGGGAAAGCAGGGAACGTGTAAACAGAGAGGAAAATTTAGATGAACAGAAACAACTTTTTCCTTTGAAAACATTAGAGCTTGGCACAATGGCATTCAAATTTGATGAAATGCTGTTGGTGGAGAGCGTCTCATACACACTGGATATTTATGCAGACTTAGGGGGTCTGGAGGTTATCAAGGTGTACATGGCACCGTTCTGTAAACGAACTAGTGAGCTGCCGACGACTCGAATGATGAAATCAGCGAAGCATTTTGAAATCTGGGGTAATTGGTTACGCAGTCTGCGATTTATTAGGTGGATGCCGAATCTAGAGTGTTTGGAGGTGCATATTTTTTGCTTTGAGAAGTGGGACCAAATTCTGAAACTGAGATCTGAAACGGATGGACAGGACAGCGATAGACGCTTTGTTACCAGCTTCAATCAAGACGTTGTTCAGAACGCGCTTTTCTTTGATGAAATGAAAACTTACGTCGCTGTCTACTTGAAAAGTCTCTACATTGACTATGAATTTGGGCAAGAAAGTTTGAAGACTTTGGCAAAGTGGATGCCACATCTAAAGGAATTAAAGACAATTCTGAATAACCAGGCTCTCCGAACTGTGTGCCGACTCTGGAGTGATCTGGAGAAATTGGATTTGCTCTTTGGAAGTTTGGTGGATGACCAAGGAATTACAGGCGTTGGCAAAAAGAAAATTGGAAAGAATCGCCAGCAGCAAATTAATCTGACCAGCTTGCACAAATTGAAATCATTTAGGCTGGAGACGTACTGTGGCCAGAGTAGACTGGGCGACTTATCGGCCTCCGAGGCATTTCTCAAAATGGATACATTGCGAACGCTGGAAATCTGCGTGTCGTCACAGGTAGTTAAATAATATATGTAAATCAAATAATGCAATTATGCGACTTTGTATTTATCAAGCTAATTTTAATTGTTGACCGTAATTGTATTTAGATGTCATTGGAAGTTGAAACCGATCTGAAGAAGGCCATTCTGAATGCAAAGATAATCCGAAATTATGGAGACAACGAACCTGCTCACCTGAGCTATGGAAAATGTTGCAAGCGCCTCCAGTTTCTGCATGCATCTGTGGAAGGCGCCAGACAGAATTCCCAAATCCAACCATCCACCTCTAAAAATGTATGAAAACATGAAAACTAAGTGTGCCTGGACTGTCCAGCCTGGACAGGAATGGTACAGAAGACTATACAATGACATTATATGTATAGGAACGACTCAGGAACGAGTTTTATTTACAATGCGTATGGTGTATGGAATACTGTATATTTCTTTCTAGTTGCTGAACAATTTTTACTAGGCATTATGTTGATTATCTTAAATTCATAAAATGCAGAAAAAATAATTTAAATCACTATTACCATTAGTATTTAAGATACATTTATGTATTTTGATAATTTGATGGTTAGTTACAAATAAGTATTTTTGTACCTACTTGTTGAGCTACTAATTATGTATGTAATGTAGGTATTAAATAATCTCAAATTCTTAAATTAATAAACGTTGTTGCATTTAATGTAACATTGCATTTCCGAATTTATTTTTGTAAATAACTCGGCGTTATATGTATTAATTGTTCATATATTATATCTTTCATGATCATGCTCTATGCCTTTGCCTGTGTTTGCCATTGAGACTTGAGAGTCTCAATTGTTGAGACTTGAGACCTTTGTTTGGCTTTTCTTTCTGTATGAGTTGAGTTAGATGTATAAAGGATTTCTTCCAGCATAATGAATGACAATGAGTAAATGAGTTGATGTGCTAGCTAGCTAAAAGAGTGATTTCGTCATCATATGGATAAGATACCGGCCGGGCCTATACACCATATGATATGACAATGAAACTCACAGTCACAGCGAGAAGAAGCAAAAAAAACATCACATAAAAAATTTCCCTCCCATACTTTTACTTCGTTTCAAAAATATACTTATCAAAAATAATTGTTATAAAGAAAAAAGAAATCAAACAATTTAATTGGTTACATTTGAATCAGTTTTAGTAGCAGATTTGTAGCAGAGAAACCGAAATGACGGATTTGAATCAACATCCTTTGCTAATTGATTTAGTAAGATTAATTTTTCTAAACCAAACAGCATATTACATGCTCAACTATACAAATATATAATTCATTAATTACCAATCTTCACAAAATAAATGGCAAGAGAATTTATAATTGTAATAATAAAGTGAATTCTTTATAGGTGGCGAAGGAGATTTTCAAATATTCGAGCTTGGAGGATTTGGCAGTTTATCGGTTGGTTTGCAAAACCTGGTTTGAGGTAACTCTGAGCAAGTGGCGCTCAACCGCAAAATTGAATATTCTCCAACGGAAATCGACTGACAATGAAACTGGCAACCATAAAAGTGACGCTGATGATTCGACAGGTGTAACACTGTCAAAACTGAAAATGATTCTCTCCAAGGAACAAGAGGGTAGTTCGTCGTCATTTTTTCAACTGGAGACGAAGCCATTCGCCAAATATAACCTGAAAAGTTGGACGATTCAGAATGCCCCATCAGTGACGATGTCTAAAGCCGAGCCTAAAAAATACCAGGAATGTAACAAAGACGCGCTTGTTTGTGGCGCCGAAGACTTTCCTCAATTTTGGCAAACATTTGGACCACTAATGAAGTCCCTTACCATCGACGAGTTTGAATTCGTTCCAATTCACAACATTCCGCTGCTGGCCATCATTTTTCACCACACTCCAAATCTCGTGGAGTTGAAGCTATCCCGAAATAGTTTCCCTAAAAATGATATCGGGAATTGGGGATTCTCCTACTACATTCCAACCGAGCTGCCGCTAAAAACTAAATTAAAGACACTCGCCTTGGATGGTGCCATTCCTGTCAACCTTAGCGATATCCTTGATTTATTTCCAAACTTGGAGAGCCTCACCCTCCATGGATGGAATCCAGGTGATGAGACGAGCACCGTTTTTCAAGCTGGCCTCAATTCGGAACTGCCCCTAAAGCATCTGAATATTACAATGTATCAGGCAAACGCAGGCTCGGATTTTGAAATAGGTCAAATGAGCTTCCACAATGCACACAGCAAGCATGAAATCACAGGGAAAAATTTAGATGAACTGAAACGACTACTTCCGTTGAGAACTCTGGAGCTTGGTGCAATGACCATTAGATTTGATGAAATTCCCTTCCTGGAGACTGTCTCTTGCTTACTAGATGATTACGCAAAGTTCAGGGGTCTGGAGGTTATCAAGCTGTACATGACACCGTTTTGTCCATCTCCTAGTGAGCAGAGTGAGTTGAGCATGACGCAAATGATGGAGTCAGTGAAGCATTTTGAAATCTGGGGAAATTGGCTACACGACATCGCATTTTTGCGATGGATGCCGAATCTGGAGAGTTTGGAAGTAAACATTTCCTGCTTTGAGAAGTGGGACCAAATTCGGGAACGACTAGGATCTGACGCATATGGACAGGGCTCTAAAAAACTCTTTGTTAATGAAGACGTTGTTCGGAACGCACTTAACTACAGTGCAATGAAAAACTACGTCGGTGTCCAGTTGAAAAGTCTCTACATTGATTATGAATTTGGGCAAGAAAGTTTGGTGACTTTGAGAAGGTGGATGCCGAACATAAACGATTTAAAGACAATTCTGAATAACGAGACTCTTCAAACAGTTTGCACAGTATGGAGTGACCTGGAGAAATTAGATTTGCTCTACGGAAGTTCCGTGGATGACCAAGGGATTACAGGCGTTGGCCAAAAGAAATCTGGACAGAATCGCAAGCAGCAAATTAACTTGACCAGCTTGCACTATTTAAAATTATTTAGGCTGGAAACCTATTGTGGCCAGAGTAAGCTGGGCGATTTATCGGCCATAGAAGCATTTTTCAAGATGGACACATTGCAAACGTTGGAAATCTGCGTGTCATCACAGGTATAGTTAAATATTTGTAAATCAAATGCGATTATGCGACTTTGTATTTATCAAGCTAATTTTAATTGTTGACCGTAATTGTATTTAGATGTCATTGGAAATTGAAACCGAACTGAAGAAGGCGATTGCGAATGCCAAGATAATCCGAAATTATGGAGAAAACGAACCTGCTCACCTCAGCTACGGAAAATGTTGCAAGCGCCTCCAGTTTCTGCATGCAACTGTGGAAGGCGCCGGACCGGATTCCCATATCGAACCATCCACCTCTAAAAATGTTTGAGAAAATGAAAACTCCGTGTGCCTGGACAGGAGTGGCACAGGAGGCTAATGAAATGAGATTGGGTGCGAGTTGTTCGCAGTGCGGATGGAATAATGTTTATTTCTAATTGCCGAACAATTTTTACTAAACAGGTGTGTTGATTATTAAATTTTTAAATATCCAGAAAACAAAAATAACTTAATAACTTTTGTATTTAAGATTTATATATATTTGATGTATGTAGTTTTTGTACTTAAGAGTGGCAACAGAAGTGACAAATAAAAGTATGTACATGAATGCTATTAAAATGATACACATACATATTTTGATATTTGCAATCATGATGTAAAAGTTAAATAAAACTAAATAACAAAAACCTTGGTCTTATTTTAGTATCTGTTCATTTAAACAGTTCCAGCTCCGATCCCAGACCAAGCACCACGGGTTTTGGTTTCTGAGGAAAATATGACGTTTTCACTTTCACTCTTTGGATCAGTTTTCCCTGGCTCTGAAAATGTGTCGGTCTTTATAATTTCATTGAGATTTGATTCCGGCAGGCTCTTTGTCCTGAAGCTGATTAGGTGGCTCATGGTCATGATGATGTTTGGTGTTTGTGGAAATGCGTTCTGACGAGCACAGGAAGCACCAAATGAAAAATTGCATGGAATAAATTTTATTAATTTTGTATTTTAGTATGATTTTTTATTGGATGAAAAGAATCTAAAGCGGGTCAAAGGCCAGTTACTTACATTTTTCACATTTTTATTTCAATTCTCAAACAAAACATGCGCATTTTGATTTCCGGGAAAACTCATACACGAATTAATTCAGATCTTTCTCAATGACAAATAATTGATAATAAGTGTTTCTACATATAATTAAATTTTCTGCATATTTAATCACCCCTTGCTCCTTTGAGTTTGCCCTTTGCTAACACTTAACGTCCTGCAAAGGATTAGCCACCCTGCTTAGCCGACCCGATCCCGCTAGTGGATGAGCCTGCAGCAGAGGAGCTTCCGCCACTCACTTGATAAGTGATAGATCGCGCTGCGAAGCCGTGAGGCGGTGAGCGTGCGTAGCAGTGTTCAAGTAGATAACCTGAAAACATTAAAATATTAATTAGTCACAATTAAACTAAAAAGGTTGCTTCACAATTCAAAACGCAAATGCTCATTCATAATAATTCATTGCAAACCGTTTTTACATGCCGAATTCAACACATTACATTATAAGTAAGTTAAAAGTAATTAAAACCAATTTTGATATTTAAACACGTACTGGGACGACTGCTATTCCCTGGTGGCCGGTCTCTGGTATCTGGTGGCTGTTCCTCCACCTCCACGGTCTCTGGTGGCCGGTCCCTGGTCTCAGATGCCTGAAGGCCCTTCTGGCGACCCTCGATCTCTTGGACGACAAGCTCCGTTTTGGATTTTGGAGAAGCTTCAGGATAAAAATAGATAAATAAAATTAAGAAACGTTAAATCGAAGCGTTTTGAATGACTTGGGACACCACTTACGTTTAAAGGTATTACCCTCTGATTTCCTTTTGATGTGTGCCTTAAGAATGGGCCTCGATGCAAAATGCTTGCCACACTTGCAAGCGAACCTTCGAACATTCGGTTGGTCCAATGTGAACATTTTTCCGGCCTCAGCGTGTGCAGGAGCCGGTGTCCTCACCCTCGGCACCTTTGGCACCCTCGCAGCTACCAATTCCCGCTTAACCCTTGGAGCATGTGGTCCCTTTTTACTAAAAGAATTTAGAAAAACATTTTTTAAATTAATGTTTGATTTTAATCACTTTTCCGACAATTAAAATAAAATTCAATGTCTCATGATTCTTACTGAACCAATTTCTGATGCGAAAAAAGTTCCTTCTTGTCTTCAAATTCGCCATTACAGTAGTTGCACCTGAAATGTCTTGGCTCCACCAACTGCTTCGGCAGCTCCAACTTCGGAGCTGGTCCGGGAGTCGGTTCGCCGCAAGACATGGCGGATGACGTCGATGAAGATGAGCTCTGGGTTCTTGACCTTCCTTGAAAATTCCCATGATGCTGCTGACGCAAACCCGACCCGGAGGCTGCTCCAGGATCCCGTTCAGCAAAGTCTTGCTCGTTTTCTTTAGCGCAATTAGGACGTACAGATACTCGGGGAGTCTCTGTCGATGACCTTATAGCAGGGATTGCGGCCGCTTCTCTTGGATCATATTCCCAATCCGAGTCTTCCGGAGGAGGTGGAGGTGGTCCTCTGGGTACTTGAGCCATTGATAATGATAACGAATTTGATGGAGGCAGAGGTTCGGTTCTGATTGGCATTAGTGCTTGATTTGGAAGAACTTGAGCCTGAATCCTGGCATCATGCATCTGCTGTGACCTGTCACCATACATCCTCTGATACTGGAGGAGTTCTTCCTGAGCTTTCAAATATTTCCCCTGAATGACGTTGTAACTCACACTGCGTTCATTCATTTTTCGCTCCAACTGCCAACATAGCTCGCTCACATCATTGGACAGGGAAGCGCCGGGTCCCACGACGTATTTCACCGAGGACTGCAACTTGTCCAGGGAGAACGCCACCGTCGCCAAATTGCTCTCCATGGCCATCCTGCGCTGCACCTCTTCGTCCAATTCCCGAAGCCTCGCCCTAGCCTTTTCCAAATCCTCCCTCAGTCTCTTCCTCCCATTTTTCTCGTCGTAGTAGTCTCCCTCAACCCTCCTTAACTTCGTTTTGAGTGACGCCTTGTCTTCCTGATACTTTTTCAAGACCTCGTTGTTCTTCCACAATGCCACATTTTTCTTCCGTAATTCCTTCTTCAACTCCTCCAGTTCCTCCGTCAGATTCCGCTCCTCCAAAGACTGAGTGGGGTTCCGGTTGATCAAGACCTCCGGCATCCGAATTGCCATAGTCGGGCGTGGCGGCGGCGGCATCATAAACTCATTTTGTTGTGGGTTTGGAATTGGATATCTCCCAGGTGTCTCCGCCTCAGGCACCGGCGCCTCACTCGAGTTCCCCCAGTCGAAAATCTCAGGTGACATCGACCCAACGGCCGGAACTTGATTGTCACTGTTTACGCTAGAGTTAGCGCTCGTTGACGCCATTGCTCCTTCTTGATTCAGATCGTTTTCAACTTCCACCGGAATCACTCCCAAACCCGCTAAACCCTGCTGACTCTGACTACCTCCAACCATCCCTGATTCTTTCAGTTTATTTAATTAACTAACCAGATTAACTACTTAACAGTTTATTTCGTTATGTTTTGTTTACTAGTTGCGCAAATTTAACTCAATATGAAGTTAATTACTAATTACCCTTTTTTACTACTTCAAAAGTCACAGAGCGACAGATGAGCCTCCAAAAAGATACAATAAAAGTTGGAACTTGGACCGAGAGCAACACAGAACAGAACACAGCAGACAGTACAGCAAGCAGAAACGATGAACGACCGAGAAATGCACGAGTGATGATTGATCTTGATCGGACTTGATTGGATCGGATCGACCGAGAAAATACGCGCTGCTCAGCTCAAGCTCAATACAGGACAGGATAGCCATCTGAAGCAGAAGAATATACGATTGAAGGAAAGGAAGACAAAGGCGGCGGCGGCGGCGAGGCGAAGCAAAAGCAAAAATTATGCTCATGATTTTTATGAAACAGGAAGAGTGAAAGGGGGAAAGTGAAACCGGAAGTCGCGTTAATTTCTATAATGGAAGAATGTCGTGTGTCACGTCTTTTTATTGGCATGGGCAGTAAATGAACACTTTTAGAGTAGTACATAAACTGAATGAGAATGATGAATGACGCAAGATGCAATTTTTTACTGTCATAATCAAGGCACAAAGGTTTGATGAAAGGAATTGGAAAAAGTTGTCAGGAAAATGACAGAAAATCCGTAGTGCAGCATTTACATGGTTGAAAACTCAAAGCGTTTTAATTAAAATCTTTTTAATCAGCAGTCGAAATTCACTTTTACATACATAAATCTTCACAAATACAACTAACTATGTAATTTAAAACTTTTAAATTAAAAGTTCAAACACCAATAATTTACTTCTAGCAAAGCAATTTAAGCGTAATCTTAACAGTTTAACAATGTTCACTTCACGTATATAAATACAAAGTTAGAGTTACATATTACATAATAAGTTGTATTTACTTCATGCTTAAGTTCAACAGTATAAAACAGAAAAATAATTGGACAACAGGAATCATTTTAATTTGCGTTTAAACTTTAATCAGAATAATCATCTGTCGTGTCTTCAAACGACGTACTTTTTTGCCTTTTCTTTCACCGGATCATCACTTTGACTTTTGGAGTTGGCTTTTTTCAGATCGCATCAAAACTTCGCTCCGCTTGGTCATCCGAGGCTTCTTGCTGCTGCCATTTTGCTAATTGCGCAACGTTCAACAAAATAATGTAAGTAAACAGCCTTATTTTTTCTTTAGAAGAAAGACAAATACTTACGACAACTTAGGAAATTTCAACTTACTTTAGCGACTGCCTTTGTTTTCGGCTTTGCCTTCGGAGGTGGATCCTTCTTTATCTTTTTCGCGACTGGCGGTGCTACGTCATCCAAGTCCACATACTTTTTCCTGATGGTAGCTCTAGCTGCAGCTCTTGCAGATCTGGTACGGGCCGGCTCCCTGGGAGGAGGCGCACTTTCCTCAAAGTTCATATCACTTCCACAGAGCTTCAAGATGTCATGCTCGTTGTCACCTCTTTTCTTGCCTCTGCCCCGTCCTTTCTTCTTCGGGCTTGGCTTATTCTTGTCAACGCTCAGCTTCGCCTGCTTCATTCCATCGATAGACTTCTTGCCACCACCCGCATCACCTCCACCTCCACTAGCCTTGCGTTTAACCGGCGCCTTTTTTGGAGAAACTCCCGAATTCGGAGGGCTCACCTTGTCATTGTCATGCAAGTTCTTTTCGCAATCTTCGACCAACGCATCGAGCTCGACTTTCTCTTCTTTCACCGCATTTGCTTTCTCCTCCTCCTTCTTCGGTCCTCCTCTATTCCCCTTGTTTTCCTTGGTCTTCACCGCGTTCTCCGCCTTCTTGATCATATCGTCCACATTCGGCATCACCTTCACCTTCTCATCGATCGACACTTCCAACACAGCCTTTTTATTTTTCCCTTTCTTCTTCTTGACATCAACTGAGCTGCGCTCATCCTCCCTTTCCAATGTCTCCACTCGGTCCAACTCCTTCATGAATGTGTTCAGATCGTCCTTGTAGAGGTCCTCTGGAGTCTTCTTCTTGAGAAGGTTCAGCTCATGGATTTTACTGTCCCGCTTCTTCAGGAGCTCCTCTTTGTTCTCCAGGGTCAAACTCCACATGTTCATGCCGAGTAGGTAATTGTAGGGGTTTTTCTTATCCGTGTCGTCATTGACCTTCGGTTTCCCAGTGTCCACCTCCTCCTGCAGTAGCTTGCTCTGCTCTGACTTCCACTTTTGCATCGGATCCGGGTCGTACTTCGACTTCTTCAACTCAGCAATTATCGCCTCCTTTGTCTTGTTTTCCACAGTCAACTTGCCCTCGCACTTCTCCAGAATGAACCTCGCCTGATTCGTGAGTTCGGCCGCCTCGGCCCCCAACTGTCCCAGGCGGAACTCTCGCCTCTTCACGTAGAACTCCAACCTGAGCTGGAAATGCTCTTTCAGGATGTCCTTCACGGACGTGTACATCCGCAGACATCCATTCCTGTCAAAGAGGACCATCGACGTCAGATTGATTCCGGTCTGGAGCTTGAACACCTTGTGAAGTCCCTCACTCTGGTAATTCTCCAGTTGATCCTCCTTCATGGACACGACAAACTTCACCGTGGTATCTGTGTTGTATTCTTTATAATCCCCGATGCGCACGGGTTGTTTTTCATTTCTCTGACTGTAAGCTTCCATTACACCTTCCTTGTACGACTGTGTCCAAGTTCCGATTGGAAGCTCGGTGATTTCGAAGCTCGTGTCACCCAGCAGATTGACCACGCCGTTACATGCATATTTTTGGGGTCCAATTTTCAATATGTCTCCGGTGAATTTTTTGTACCAAGGTGTCATCGGCTCGGGCTCGTCGCCACTCAGCATTCTCCTAATATTCGCGACAATCTCCCTGGGATTAAAGTTCGGCACTTTGGTCATCCACCCGGTTCCAATACCATCGGCGCCGTTTACCAGAACCATGGGAATCAGCGGGGCGTACCACTCGGGTTCAATTTTCTGGTTGTCATCAAAAAGGTACTTGAGAATCGGGTCGTCCTTTTCATCGAAAATGAATCTCGTCAAGGAACTGAGCTTCGTAAAAATATAACGAGGAGACGCCGCGTCCTTGCCACCCTGCAGCCTAGTACCAAACTGACCGATGGGCTGGAGCAAGTTGATATTGTTCGACCCCACGAAGTTCTGCGCCAGTCCGATGATCGTGGACATGAGAGACTGTTCACCATGATGATACGCCGAATGCTCCGCCACGGAACCCGCGAGCTGGGCCACCTTCACTTCCCTCTTATCGTTTCTCTTGAGGCACGTGTAAAGTACCTTCCTCTGACCCGGCTTCAATCCATCCACCAGACTGGGAATCGACCGCTCGTTGTCCAAATTACTGAAGAGGATCAGTTCCTTGTTGATGAAGTCCGAGTAGGTGATGGCCTTCATATCCTTTTTGTAAATGATGTCTTCCGTCATTCCCGGCTCCTTGCGTCGCTCCATCCACGAAGTGAGCCAATCCTTCCTCTCATTTACTTTCTTTTTGCTGAAGGCCATCGTGATCTGCTCGTCGTCCCCGACACCATCGTACTTGAATTTGATGCGATGTCGCTGCATGTCAGAGAAATACTCCTTCGCCTCCTTGGAAGTTGAAGTACCCAAACCTTTGTAGTACTTCACTTGCCAGGACTTCCAGCCGCGTTCCCCGTTCTTCCACTCCTCCATTTCCGGAATCGAGTAAAACGATATGGTCCGGTTGCCCTTCGACACTTTCACGATCGGCGTGATGAACTCCTCCACAAAGTCCATTTTCAGCAGACTGGGCCAGTGGTGGTGTATGAAGTTAATGATCAGGCCTTTGATGTGAGATCCGTCGTGATCCTGATCAGTCATAATCATGAGCTTGCCGTACCGCAGAGATTTCATATCATCACGAGACTCGTATGTTTTCTTGAACTTCAGCCCGATGATTTGCACGAGCGCGTAGATCTCAGCGTTCTCAAGAATCTACACATCGCCATCATTATTATTATAATTTTACAAATTAAAGTTTAATTATTTAAACAGTTAAATATTTGCTTGTCAATTCTTGACTAACCTGTCTATTAGAAGCTTCTCGGACATTTAGAAGCTTGCCCCTGAGAGGGAACACGCCGTACCGATCTCTGCCCACGACTCCAAGACCTGCCACCGCCAAAGTTTTCGCTGAGTCTCCCTCCGTCAAGATGAGTGTGCACTCCAAAGAATTTAGACCACCTGCCTCGTTCGCATCCTCCAACTTCGGGATTCCGCTAAGTTTGTTCGTCTTCTTGCCGGAGTGGTTCTTTAACACCATGTGTTCAATCCAGGTAGCGGCACTACTCACAATCCCAGTGTTGGCAATCTTCGTACACAACGCCTCACTAGGCGTAAACTTCCAGTCGCTAAATTAAAGAACAAAAATGAACACAATTTTATTTTCCAACTTACAGAATTTTATAAAATACCATTGTGTACACTTAAAAAAATGTTTACCTTGACTCATCGATCTTCAATGTCATATTTTCCTTCGTTTGCGAATCGAACGTAGGATTGTCGATGAGACAGTTGACAAACACCCGAATATGATTTTTGACATCTTTGTCCATGTCAGGAAAGTCGAATTTCAGTTTTTTTTCGACCCGTTCAGTCAGATCCTTGATTAAGGTATCCGTAATGTATTCAACGTGGCGGCCACCCTTCGTCGTGGCAATACTGTTGACGAAGGAAATCTGCTGAAAACCGTTGTCCGACGGACACAAGGCGATTTCCCATCGGTCGCTGCATTTTTCATAGTGGAACTTTATCTGGTTTCCGCTCTTGTCCTCCCGTTCCTTCAAGTAAAGTTCGACGTAATCCTTGAAATTATTGACCTTAAATCAGACACGAGGACAAAAACAAATACACTTTAATTGCTAAACTTCAGTGAAAAAAAACAAACTTTTTATCGATCTCAATTTACCGGTAGCCTTTTCCCATTCAGGAACACTTTGCAACCGCTAGAGCCCGCAATGTCGTAAGCTCGGCGCTGGAAGATGCCTACGATGTCATTATCAAGACTTTCCATCTTGAATCTAGCCAAGTCGGGACTGAACGTAATTTTTGTATAATCATCCTGTTGTTCCCGGTCAAATTCCTTGATCTTGGGGGCGTGAGCTTGGCTCATATTATTTTCCCATTCCTGGAAAACAATAAGAAACTTTGTAAAAAACTACTTGTAATTGCTTGCTTATTGTTTGTAAAAAGAATTGCCAACCTGTTCGAAAGCTCGCTTATACTTTCTGGACGAAGTTTCAACGACGAATTTTGTACTGAAAATGTTACAGAGCTTGGCGCCGTAACCGTTTCTGCCACCGGTGACTTTTCTTTCTTCATCGTTGAAATTAGATGATGTTAGCAAATGACCAAAAATCATTGTAGGGACGTACATCTTTTCCTTTTCATGATGGACAACCGGAATACCTTGACCATTGTTCCAGATGGAGATGGTGTTATTCTCTCTGCGGAAATGACAAATGCGAGGAAAATTCATTAAAATCAAGAACGAGCTAAAACTAAATGAACTGTAAAAGTAAAATTAATTAGCTTACTGATCAATATCAATTTTAATACTGTCCATGTTTCCGTCCCGCTGCTTGTTATCTGCAGCGTTCACCAAGATTTCATCAAAGATTTTGTACAGCCCCGGGACGTAGGTCACTTGGCGTTGAATTGCCTTCCCGTCTTCAATAATCCATTGCTGCTCAGTTACAGCTTCCATGGAGCCTGAAATCACAAAAAAAAACGCGTCGAAATCACCCACAGCCACACAGTAATACTTTAACTTAATTACTAAAAAATTGAATTTGACCTAGCGGCATAATAATCAATTCATGAATAAATGCTAAAAATTAAATGACTTACCGAGATAAGTGTCCGGGCGCATCAGAATGTGCTCTAGCGGAGTTTTCTTCTGATAGATGTCTTCAATCTTTCCTCCGCCAGTCGCAACCTTGGGTGATGACAAAACCACCGAATCATTGTCTGCCATTGTTTGGTTGAAAACTGAAATCCACACAAATCAAAGTATCGTGTTTAGGTGTAACTATTAAACTAATAAAATTAAAATTCAAACTTCTTTCTTACACAAGAACAAGACCGAGAACGACAAATCCTAATCCGACTCTAGAACTCCTCAATCGTTGCAGAATTCTTCCAAAAACTGACTATTCGTTTTCTGTTTAAGTCCTGTCCACTCTAATTATGTACCTAATTCATTAATATCAAGCAAATTAGTTTTGTGACTTAAATTAAATTAAATTAAGATTAAATTATCAATTTCAATGTAATAAACTGCATAAATATGAACAGAAGACAGAAGCGTAACGTTTCTATTTTTCTAACGTTAATAATATTAGTGGTTGTTTAATAAATTTTAAAATGTCGCACACCACAGGCGTTCAGTTTGCTTTTTAAAAACAAAACTTTTCACTTTAGTTTGGTTGCTTTCCAATTTCAATTTGTTCATTACTTACTTGATGAATACTCGTATAAAGTAAAGAGGAAGGCAAAAAATGCTTTTATTATTGTTTTGCAAGGTTAAGGTGACTAGAATAATATATATACAATATATAAAAGGTGCCGCACAGATGAGGCTTTTGATCTGCGCGCACATTACTCTATGGAACTGACGTTAGCAAAAGGACAAACTCACTTTTTTCCCCACTAGCATAGTATTGATTGTTGCCGTAAACATTTTTTTAAAGGTTTAAATTAATTAAAACAAAAATT
>VYYJ01003442.1:0-16623 GCA_021029165.1 Cyphoderus albinus | reverse complement strand
TTAATAACTCTTTACGATACGACTGTTTCGTGTAGTACTATACTGTCATGTGTTTCTTATAATATTTCGTCAATAACGGAATAAAGTGTAATGTTGATTTGAGGGAAAGTAAATGTTTGTCGACGCTGCAGCAAATTACAATTTTACTTCATGCTTAGTATACTCGCACCAAAACCAATACCTGCTATTGTGACACTCATTGCGTGTGTAACGGAAATGAGAAATATATACTTTATTACTGTTGAACTGAATTAAAATCTCATCATCGTCATCTTCCGGATCTCCTCTTGAATTTCCTCCTCGCTGGAAACGTAAATAAATAATGATATTCCGGATCACTGATTGTAGGAATACTTGAAGGAGATGACATGAATATTAAATGGTGACCGGTGACAGTGACAGTGAGACAGCAGAATTTTGGCATACTAGAGTTTGTGTATTGATATTTTTAACACACTCTGTTGAAGTATGATGTGATGACATTTATGAGTAAATTCAAGGAGTAATCACAGTTTGTACTGAAATTTTTGAAATGTGCACTTTGCATGATTAGTGAGTGAAACAAAATGGGAAGCGAGAAAAGCGGATTTTTCCAGTGGACATTTCCAATGTGGTGGATATTGTTGGGAGTTTTGCTGCCTTGGATTGCAGGAGTAGAAGGTAAGAAAATGCTACAATATCACTAATATACTACTTACTATTGCTATGTTTTTTATCTCATATTTTACTGAAATATTGCGTGAATGTTTTAGAATAATTACGCGACGCGCATTGTAATTTTAGGTTAATCTTTCTACTTACACTAAGCAAGGTTCTTTCACTCTTATTAGTGTTGTGCGATTATTTTAATAATACCAAAGCACACGACCTGTGTAGGAGAAAACGATTTTATAATATATCACAGGTAGTCGTGTGGGATTGCTGTCACAACAATGATGTGTTGCTGATTACTAAATCAATGAAATGAGGGGAAGTTACTAGCTTTCTCGTGCGTTATTAATACACTTCCCTCCGCCTCTGGAACGCGACTGGTGTAGTAATGACACAAGACACAAATTTTCTCTTTACAGTAACCACTCCTGTACTTTAATAAACTGTAAACATAAAAGTATCAACAACGACCGGTTACTCAAATATCAAAACCTACTGAAATGACAATGCCATGCATGTGGCAGCTAATTTCAAGCTACCGCAATAACAAAGTAAAACTCTAGAGCGTGCATTTTACTTGTTCCAAAATGGAAAGAGGCGAAGGCGTAAGAAGCTTTTGTTTAAATGTGCCTGTTCCTGAACTTTTGTGAATTACCTGCACGAAGCAGCCTGTTTCAGCCCAGGAGTCACGACGAGTAGAGTAGAGTAGCCCATTAGCGATCCTTCATGCAACGGAAAAGCGAAAAGGAAGGAAAAGGGGAAAGACGGCTCCTACATGAAAATTGACTCGGCTTCTGTCATTACACTTTTGATTTACGAAGTTCGATCCTGGCCCGATGATACCCACACAAATAAATATACAATAGCACATGCAAAAGGACTCTTCTGCGCTTAGGTGTCAAAAAGCTTTTAAGCTTTTACGCATATCGAGTTGTATATTTTATATTTGGAACACAACGCAATCTTTCACTCAATTTGCTGTAGTAGAGAATCCAGTCTCATTTCCAGCTGCAAAAATGAGTCAACCGGATGAAAATCCCGGGGCAATATTCAATGTGTAGCTTAAACTTTGGGTTACAAAACACTATACATTGTTTTAGTTTCATGAAAGGAGGGTTAATCACCTTCACCAATTTCCAAAACCAAGTAAACTAATGGATTATTTTCGCCAAAGCATTCACACCTTTGTAACCCTTACCACTTGCTTTAATAAACTCGTATTTAATAAACTGTGTCAATTTCTATTAAGAAGACTTTATTTGAATGAGATTGGAAATACAATTTAAGAGAAACTCCCCTGCAGTGTTACTTGAATGTTTGCAGCTAATATACACACCTAGAAAATATTTTTTTAAGTGTTGGAGGGAGTAAATTACCAAAATGGTGCCCTGGAAGCGTTCAAGATTGTGATTGTTACACAATTTGTGTTGGCGTTGCAGTTTAAAAGAGAAGAAAATATGATTTAGTTGACTGGCAAGAATCTGACAATATTCAGTTGTTACTGCCAAAACGATTATTGCGCTACTGTAACCAGACGATACACCCATTATTCCAAACGTTGCACAGTGTATGTGTTGATTTTGATGAGTTTAATCCAAAAGTACCTGGCTATGATTCACTAATTATATGTTGCATAAGTGCCTTAATTTCCTTCTTGAGAGAAAAATGGTACACGATGCCATACCAAGAGGGCAAAAAGCAGAGCCATTAAAACCCGTGAAAAATGAACCCATCATGAAGGCATAAAGGGAGACAAGCAGAAAGAAGCATTCAAAATGATAATTATTATCATCATTATCTCCAAAATCCAAAACCCAGACTACAATCATCATCACTAGGTTATACGCAAAGAAGAAAAAATGTAACGATACAATGATGATAATAACGTATGTGCTATTGTATATCGTCCTAAAAGGGCAAAAAGAAATTTATTGTTAAGATTGTCGATTCAGATTTTTCAAAAGAGGTTGATGAATGAATCTGATCTTCATAAGCGTAACAAAATCTGAATAAGTTTTTTTTACCTCCGTGTTTGTATTCGAACAAGTTTTCTTATCCAGCATAATTATATACGTTAACAAAGCATGCCTAGCTGCCTTCTAAATTCAATAAGTATTTCCTTCATTCAATTCAGTATTTTTACTCCCTTCCACGGAAATGTTAGCATCATTGAAATAATAATAATAAATTATTTCAACATTTATGCACTTTGTCAGTCTTGCTACTGTACATAATCATTTCCGTTATCTTTCTCCTTATGAATATGGAAAGTGAATAATATCCTGTGCAGTGCATAGGTGGACATTGATTACACACAATTTTTTGACCATGTTGGGAAAGGAGAAATACTACATGATGATAACGTCGATAGATTTTCGAGCAGGCGCTAGGTATAACAACAAACAGTTAAATAGAACTGACGTATTACGTGATAGTTAGATATGTGCATTCCTAATTTCATATCTTATCATCGCAAGATAAAAGTCGTTACTTTGTTATTACGACTGCACCACCAAACGGGAAATGATTTTCTTCATTTTGACATTTGTTTACGTTTATGCATGCATTAAAAAATTTGATGATTACCTATGTACGCTTGCATTCAAGTAACTTTTAGGAAGAGTTCCAAAGGCTCAAAGTTTGCACCAAAACAAGGCTCACCAAAGTTTTTCTTGATAAATATGTGACTTTTTTCAACAAGAATTTTTACTTGTGTTGGTTGAGTGTAGTAATATGGGAGTTTACGAGGCGATAAAAATATATGGACCGATGAATTTCTCGAGCAGAATGCCATATAGGAAGATGATGGAAAAATTATGTACGTAAAACGAAAAGGAAATGGAGGCTCCGGAGAGTTTGTCTGGAATAACTATGCTTGACTTTTATATGGAAGGATTCTACTCCACATTTCCTTAATGTGGACGAGCAGCCTTATACAATGTTCTTTGAAGCAGACATTTAATGAAGGATGATGAAAAATGAAATTTTGATTTATGCATCGTATTTGTAAGGCGTGCAGAGCGGGGCATCTTATGTGTTCCTTCCTTTTCCAAAGTGCAAATATGGACGAGCACCACGGAGCTTCCAGCTGAGCCAAGTTATTTTTATTTCTAAAAGAAGAGAAACGTCAAAATAAAGTAAAAGTTTGGTAAGTTCACTGTAGATAAAGGCAGTAAATTTAATGCACATGAAGAATTACGAACCTACTCATTTTCTAGCTTCCTGGTTCTAGTTTCGTAGGTATTGAATATGGAAATTATCAACTAGAATGGTCTTCAGCTTTAGAAAATCGACATTATTATGCTAGATATAAAATCTATAATGATTAATCAATCTTAATCCTCTTAACCGATTTATTTAAGTAAAAAAGTGGGCGTGGGCTAACCATTTTTAGCTTTGATTTGAACTTTTCGAGATTGGTGCATCATTATGATAAATCTGAAATTTTGAGATGATTATAATCTTTCTGTTTTCCCCAAAACGGAAACCTGTTAATGAAGAAATGAAAAGAAGCGTTTCGCAGATGCGTTTAGATTAGATTTAAGGAACGGTTTAAGATAAACTGTTGAACACAGCGAAATTATATATATTACTTATAACATAACTTAAGTAAACATTGATTTATATCACAAATAGATGAAGCTTGCTTTTGCATCCATAAAATGACCTGAACCTTAAATTGGCTAACATTGATTGTGAGCTTGTTAAAACTAGAAAATAATTGACTGTCTATCTGATGTAGACTACAATACTCATGTTTGAGATTTGTTGCGTTTGTAGCAAGGTTTTTCTTTGTGAATGAAAGCTTCTACAACTCATAAAGAAATTGGACTTTATTGGCTGACATATACATATTCTATATATTTTACCCTGTAACAGTCGGTAGCTGTGGTTAATTAGTTGCAGACTCACCTACTTCTGTTCACCATCGCATTCGCAGAATACAACGCAGAGAGAAAGCCCAGAGACCGAAACAATGAAATAAAGAAATGAAATAGTAATTCCGCTTGTTTTTGTTACCCTTTTATCTCGAGTAATTTAGTGCATGTCACTGATTTTTATGGGAATCGCGCTAAATAATAGCAATGTATCATGTATCTTTGTGTAAGCTCTCATGGGCACAATCGTGAGCTGCGTTAAAACTTTACCACTTATCACAGACCTGTCGTCAAATAATACACTTAACAATGTAATTTGAATGAAGGTGTTAGAACTGAGTTCACGGGAAGAATGTAAATGTTTTTATTATTGCCATCATGCAAAAGGAACTGACTATAAATTCAACTGCATGTGCAGTATTAACTATTCAAGCGTTTATAATGAATGAATGAAGTAATATATGTATTGGTGTAAACATGATCATGAGGCATGCATGCTTTGTAATCTGCGTAACTCAGGGGGTAGATCATTTCGTCTTTATTTATTGGAATTTTGGAGTCACGGACGAATGAAAAGAATTTTTTTGAACTGGCAACATGACGATCGTTACAAGAGGAAAGTGTTCTTGGCTCAGAGTATTCTTGTTATGTCGTTTGAACTCATACAGAGTATTTCCTTCCTGCATCATACAAAATCTTTTATTTCACGCAGCATGTTCTTCCAACATATTTTTGTAACTGCCGTTAGTTATTATTCTCAGCTTTTCCTCCTCGTCTAGGAAAATTGGATATCTTAATTGCGTTTATATAGTCGTCATGATAAGCTAGTTAAGATAACTTGTGTTCTTTGCCGACGAACTTGTGAGCAAGAAGCAGACAAACGCTTTCGGGCACTGTATTGCAGTGGTTTAATTTAGATCAAGAAAGGAAGGCATTGTCGTATTCGAAATGCAAATCGTAGTGAGGAAAGGAAAGTTGAAAATATTGTAACATTTGCTTTTGTTTAAATGAGACTGTCGTGACGAGGATACTACGAATCGTGTTTTATGTTAAATATATTTAATAAACCATACGAAATTTAAATGGTTATGTTATAAGGTATGAGTGTTCTGCTTGAACGCTTAATTTTATACTGGCATGCCTTCATGGAAATCAAAGAACCAGTCGGCCTTCCTGCTCGGCTTCCAAGACAAACTGCTGTGCACAAAATCCATTATTTTCCACTTTGTGAAGTGAATCGATATTTGTGGAGAGCAGAGTATATAAACAAATCGGAGAGTTGCTTTTCCTATGAGTCAGTAAGAAGGGAAGTCAAAGAAGCAGGGCTGAACTGGAACTAACTGAAACCTGAAGTTTTCTCTGTCGCTTTTTTCTCCATGACATGCACCGAAAAATAAGGTCGGTTAGTTGGACGGTATGCATGCAAACGTGCATGCATGCATATCGAGTAGTCGACTCTAGGCGATAACACATACAAAACTATTTATTCAACAGTCGCTCCATCCAAAAAAAGAGAATAAATTTGGATAAAGTAAAGTTTGTCCGTATGCATTGCAGTTGGATTTGTTGGTACACATTGCAAGAGAAAATTGAATGCGGAGGCTATACAGAAATTGCACATTTTCAGCGGCAGTGCCATGTGTAATATTAGACATTAGGCAATAAATGAAAGACGGCAACAAAGTTTTTATTTTAACAAAGTTGATGAGATTTCCTTGATTATACACAGTGGGCCGAAAGTGAAACATGGGGAGATTTGATTAGGTATATTATTTTAAGTTAGTTTAATAACGAGGAATCCTTGTCGACATTGATCCAGATTATAAATGGATGTAGGTGGAACGTTTTGGTGTTGTAGGATTTAGACAAGCCTCTGCCTCGACTAGAGTGGACTTATGTCAATCAAAAAGACTGCTGAGTAAACTGAATTGACGAACGGATACTTGCTCAACAAAAAGCTTGATGACATGCTAACATTTTAGGCTACTTGCCTACTTGTCATTTCACAATTTCCATTTCATTGGATAAACTAACAAGCTAGTAAAATCCATTTCCTCTATTTAAATGTAGTCAATATTAATACAGTTACTGTGTGAGAGAAACTTAGCAAGCTTATTTGCATTAGTGGAAAGATACGACGTGAATCGAGTCAGTTGGGACGTTGGGAGGGAATGGGTAAATTTAATAACACTTGATTTCACGACAAGGCTATATCATACACCCGTTCGAAAATCTGGATAATGACGCTGATAAAATCTGCACAGCCACAGCGAAACACACTCAGTGTCAACTTCTGCTGCTGACAACTGTGCACATAGAATGTTTCTATTCCATGTAGGTCATAACAATAATAATTGAAATTGAACTAACGAAACGAATACGCTCGAACTCCTGATGGAAGACTCCAGGTCCCAACACCCACAGTGTTATTTCAAATGTTTTTGCCATCGTATTTTTTACTTTTTACTTATTTCATAGCTTTAACTTTGGCACAAGAGAATCGACATTAAAATTCAGTCCAACTCCACTGCTTGCTCTATACGAGCCCCACAACCATTTTAAGGCGTGACGTTCCAAATACTTCATCATATTCCAGGGTACGGAGTAACAGATCTGCGAGATCTGATCAAAATGTAATAACAGTAACACCAGAATTGTTTAAAACGGCACAAAAGCTCTAATCTCTTCGCTTAATTCCATCGTATTAACATTTCCCAAGTAAGTCAATGGAATGCTACAGCTGGAAATACACGCTAAAACTGTGTTCGCTGTAATGAACCTGACGTTGCCAAATTGTATTTTGTTTGTTTGACCCATGTCGTTAATTCCATTCCATAAAATTGTGCACAGGTTGAAGATTATGCTGAGGACTCCGTCGTCGTGAGAATAACTAACATCTGCGTAATGTAGTCCCGCAGCAAAAATACAGAAAGTTAAAACTCGGATAGCGAAACTTTCCGTTGGATCATTGCGCTTGGTAGCGGTTATTATTGAAATACTATTTAATAACCTTGTGTGGTTGAAATTGGTATACTAAAAGCAATATTTGCTTTGGCTTCAGGCAATTATAGAATTGTTACAGCTTGGATCTGCAACAGTGATTTTAATCCCCGACATTTTAAGGCAAAGCCGCATTGCCATTCCCACCTCTTCGTACAAACATTCTCAGTAAATTATTCTTTGTGACATACGTAATAAACAAATATCTGAAGCTTTAATTGTACAGATTGGTTTGACTGTCACATTTAATTTGTGACAAAAGTAATATATTACAAATCAATATTACAACATATATTTGCATACCTAGAGTAAGTAGAGTACTTTCCCCATTCAATCATTTCTTTTGTGAAGCTTTAGATTAAAAATGAAATGAAAAACATTTTAAAACACGTCCTTTTCAATTGTACTAAATTCAATATGTATACATCTAATTTTAAGATTAGTCAGCATACACCGTTCCTACATCCTACTTACAGTTGAAAATAACGTAACGTGTGTTACGTGTTATGCGCGATTCCTGATGTGTGTTAGAAAAAGGTGTGTGAGGTTACTTTGTTTTCTTCGCCTCGCTCTTCAGGCAATAACCGTCACAAAACTTATTATTATAAAAATGACAACCTGTCTCGAATTTTATTCTTGGTCGAAAAAGTATGTCAACTTAGTTCTGGTCTGCTACTATAAATTCTCATTGGCTAAAGAATTTTTGGTCTCTGATCCTATGCAAATATGAAAAGTGTTTGTAAACTCAATTTGCGCTCTCACATATAATTTGCACAATTCATCTTTAAAACTACGAATAATACAACACAATGATCTGAATTCGTTTTAGGGCGAGCAAATAAACTTTATGAAATATTACAATTTTAAAAAAGTAGCCCATCTTTACTGATTTGCCCATGAGGGACTGTCACATCTAACTTCATGAGTGAAAGCGTAATTTTATCTAAATGAAAAATGACAGTCATCATGAACATTTTTTCAGCTTTGGTAAACAGCCGTAAATTAAGGAATCTTGCAACAACAAACAAATATGGTATTTAATATGACTTATCTTAAGTTTCCAGCTGCAAAATTTTTTTCTTTCGTGTTGTAGCTACACTCTTTGCAACAAATACATTAAAATATTCCACAAAACTTGTACTAGAATTGAAAATATTACTACCTACACACTTCTCCCTAACTAAAACTTACGCGTATATACAACTTGATAACTTTGAAATTCGCAAATTGTTTACGCGAAAATATATATTTTTATTTTAGATTATATTAAGGCCAGTAAGAAATTGAACAAAATTTTGAATTCATCATTAATACTTACTTACTTATACTTTTTGTCCAACTTTTTCTCTTTATAATTTAATGTTCATCATGTCATATGTGAAGCCTATGGAGATGGGATTGTGAATGGTGCTGACATAAAGGTGATTCTATTTATATGAAGTAATCCAACTTATTATTGGGTTTATTGGGTTTTTGTAGTTACCTTAAAGGCTTCTGAAAGAAACAGGTTAAGAAAAAATTACAAAACTGATTCATTAGTCTAAGGTTTATATTTCTTATGTACTTTACTCCGTATTATAAATCTCGATCTTGTTCGGAATAAAGTTTACTAGAAAGAATGTTGAAGATTCCCTTTCCCGAGGTGAAATGGTTTAATTATGGAATTGGTCGACGAAAGTAAAAATTTAAGTTTAAAAATTAAAGAACTCTTGTATGAAAAATAATACGATCGTAGAGATGCAAGACATTGAGTTACACTACATGGCTTGGTTGCTGCAATCAACGTTTTTAACCGTATGGATGCCCTTTGCTGTATCTCGGCATCATTGCTTATCGCTTTTTTCTTGAAGACAGTAAAATCGACATTCTTCAACCGTTTCTCATTTTCCTCCAGAAAAATATCTCGATATTGAATTCAATAAAACTGTGTATTATTATTGCATTGCAGCAACAGTCTGTATGTGATGACGTTGTGGGGATGGAAAGGAAAAGCAAGAAGCTCAGCTGCGGAGCAAACAGCACGTACACACTTTACTTCGTTTTCTTATTCGCTGTATTCTGACTGCCGTCTACTTCTGTATGTTTCTCCGATGATAAATTTCCTTCACAGAATGTGGAAATAAATGACCCCGCAATTTCTCGTCTGAATTTTTCTCCTCTTTCCTTCCAATTCCAATCTTCACATTTTTGTTTCTGTCTTAGTTTTTTTTGCGCACAAGCCATTTCCTTATTAAAAGTTTCGTTTCGAATGCATTTGGCAGGCAGTTTACTTTATTTCATGATCATGACTATGATGATGATGATGGTGGTGGTGGTGGTAGTGGTAAAGAAAGATTAATATAACCTTTCAAAACATTTATGTATTTATGGTTTATGGCATAAAGTGTTATCTATATCTACTTTCACATCCAATATATCCTCATCTTCACTCACGTAATAATATTTGCCACTATTTTGTATTCCGCTGGCTCACCGTTTATATCTTATTTTTTTGCCTGTAAACAAACTGCGTTGCCGGTACTAGGCACAGTATACGGCCAAGATGAAAAAATATCTGCCCGAAATTAAATGCACCAGCATAAAAAATATTTGAAACTTTAGTTTGCCATATGGGACTTTCTTAAGCTACTGGCTATGTAAATGTAGTGTAGAAATGAGAATGACAAGAAAATCCTCCACACATGAGTTTTGTTGAGTCTTGAACAACTGAAGCTAAACAAAAGTGTTTTAAATGCTTACAGTTTTTTTTTCAAGGAATATTACTTCTACGTCTTCTCTAGTCTGACGAAAAACCATGTCCAGACAGTTCTATAAACTTGATTTTTATTACTTATTCACTGCAATGCACCATGAAAACGCCAATGAAATTACCCAGTATTCCAGTAGAAGAGACTTTCTATGTAGACTAAACTTGTTAAAATCTAACCCTCTTTTAAAATATAGTCGGTTTTGCTTTATGCAGATGCAAGGGAAAAAATCTATACAAATGTACTTACTCTATAATAAATACAAAAGCAATCTAGAAATGCGGAGTGTTTGCGGTGGAGTAGAAAATGCGTTTCATTATTTATTAATGTATCAGAGGAAAGTTGAGACACGATATATTTCTCTTGTCTTCAAGCACATTAATCTTGTGAATTCTTTTCTTTTTCACTCTCGTAGCAGGTTGTTGTGTACAAAATAGATAAAGAAGACCTAAATAATATCGTCAAACTATTTATATAATGTGCACTGCACTACAGACCTCTCTAACGAACAATTTCGTTGTCGGATATATCTAGCTTAAAGAACTTTGTAAATTTTATCACCATCTTTTTATAAACTTGGAGCATTAGTAAAATGCACATGTTTTGTTACTTACTTCATTACCTCCGCATACCCTGAACCTTTCTTTATGTTGTCGGATTGACGAAAAAAGAGAGACGTCATTTAATATAAAGTTTCACTTTACATGTTTCCACATTTCATTTTTCCAGATTACGTTCAATTGAACAGCATAATATGCAAACATTTCATGTTAGATGCAACGTTCTCTTAGTGGGTGTTACTTTAGAATTGTTAGTAAATGTAATTAATTAGTAAGGTGAAATACTAATTGTAAGCAGATAAAATATAGCATACATAGTTTAGAAAAATGCGTGAAACCAACATGAACAAATATGAGAGCTGAGTAACTGAAAAAAGACTTTATTCGTTATAAAAGTGCCTATCAGTTTTGTACAACTTTTCCAGTCTCAACCACATGAATTTTTATTTTTTGCATCAACTTTGTAACTTATATGGAAGTAATGGCCGGTGAAGAAAGTTTTCCTCTTTTAGAGTTGCTTGTCTTTGCCACGCCACATTTCTTTCCTAAGTCTGTTGAAGCCAGCTCGCTGGGGAACGTCGGTACACATTTTTGCCACTTTCTATATTAACCCGAATCATCCTAGACTTGATAAAAAAACTCCATGTGAAGAAGTTCTGTAGCGATGTAGCTTGTAAGAAAGCCCAAAGCAAACATGATTTTTCATCTTTCATCACTTTACCGTTTGTTGGCGTAAGTGAAACTTGCGTTCTATGATTTTCCTATCTAAAGAGAATATCGTTGCTTTGCCAGATTAAATGAACAAGCTATTTTATTTTTTCACCTCGTGATGTGGTACTCTTAAACCCAGTTAAACCCCTGTTAAGTTTCGACTAAACTGAAATTATTGTTTCATCCAATGGGAATAGTCACACAGTGTACTCCAAACACGGATTTTTCATATATGATTTGCCCAACTATAACTAACCACTTCTAGTCCACAATGTAATTCATTTCTTTAAATTTTGTAGACACTGCACTTGAGAATTATTATTATACATCGGAAACTATAGACTTTCGTGTCTGTCTTTTACGTAATTCTTATTCAGACACTCCATAGTTTTCTTTAGAGTTCGGCTAGATTGGTCACTTCAGTTTAACTAGTGGTGTACTGTAATATTACTTTTTTGGTCCAAATACACATTGAACTAATAACTACTCTATATAATCCAAAATCCCAATTCTTTCAGTGATCAATGCTAAACAATAAAAGCAAAAAAATAAAATGATTTAATTTAGTTTATCATACTAGAGCAAGAGCATATAATAGATCAATGTTTTTCGTAGAATTCCAGCCTCTTACATTAGTCAGGGATTTTGTTCCATTTACTGCTTTAAAAATTCTCAAACAAATCAGGAAAGTAGTTTTGCACTATAATTTGATTCTTCGATCATTCGATGTGAAAAGTTACCTTCATGCTTTATAGGGGAACTACTTTTGGTGATCGTAGCATGCAGCATTTCCGTGTGTTTGCATTCGACACAATGTCTACAGGTAATGGAAGAGGATTGGGATTAAAAGTCCACTAGAATTACCGTATTTTGAAAAATGGTTTTTGGATAGATAGTTTGTTTTGTATAAAAGAATACGCTGACAAACTGCACGCCTAAATGATAAAAGAACGCACGTGTTTTACTATTACAAAAACTATAGTGTATTAAAAACTGGTAGCAGGACTGGTTCCCTCAAAAGCAAAAGTCGGGCCGTGTAAAAGTATATTTATTATGACCGAAGTCCAAGTCCTCAAGAAAAGCACTGAAGGGAGTAAATTTATAACATTTTTAGTACCTTTAACATTTACCGTTACTTTTTAAGTAGAGAAAGTATTTTGTTACATTGGTTCGGAGAAGCCTCGAAAAAACAGTTTGTTTCTGATATAGGAAGTACACAATTATACTTTGGCATCAACAAAATGATACAGATCGCTTGTGATGATATAATGTAATGGAAGTCGACTGAAAGAGAGTCGATGAGTCATAAATTCAGTTAGAAAATAAATTGTAAAGTATAGCCATACGATGCAAACCTTTTGAGTAAAGCGATGCAGAATCTCTTTTTATTTTCCTTTCATATAAACATTTCAACAGGGAACCTGCAAGAAAAGTAAGGAGTTTCATCGATCTTGTTGTCTGCTAACAATATTTTGATCGTCGATTAAATAACTTGCGCTGCAATAACTTTCAGCGTCCTAAGGCTGAAGTAACGGAGCATTTTAGTGTAATGCATCAGCCGTTCTTGATGTGATGTGATGCACCACTTGTCTCCTAATGACATAGATGTCGGATTCCTGCCATGAAAATCTTGGATTTTGCACTTACGAATGCAAGCACTAGAGTATAAGATTCTCGTGGGAATGCGATAAATTGCCTCTGTGAATGCGCTTAAGGTAAAGTAGGAGGATATCTTTTCAAGATGCCTGGATTGTATCAAGAAAATAGTTATTCAAGAATTTTTTACTGCCACTGCCATTTGTGGAATAGCATCGTCGCAAGAAGTCAAGCAGTAATATATTTCTACTCCTGACTTTGAAAAAGTTTCTTAATAGCGGAAGTGTGCTGTGCCAGACATTTTAAGCTCATTTCTTCACTTTTCACTTCCACCTTTAGCTCAGTTACTTGTAAAACTTTCTTCAAGTAATGTCGGTTCATTGAATTTTACTCCTTGGCACCCTTTCTCGTACGTTTCTCCCAGCTTAGCGTACAGTATCGAAGCAAGAAAAACGGCAAAGAGGAATAAATACCTTTTACTTGAAGTGATGATGTGATCAAATAGAACAGGATGAGTTAGTTATTGTTCCTGCTTTTGAATTTATTCTCCAGCAATATGATTAGGTGTTGGCTCGAACAGTTCATCATTATCAAGGATGTAGTAATAACAAAAACCTTCCCTTGATTCATTACTGGAAGCTATCTCAAAATGATGATGCAAAGAAACCTGTCACAAGTATTCATACTGTTCCTTACTGCACCCAACTTTATTCCAGTTTCTTTGAAAATTTCATTTCTAAAATGTTGATGATACCACTAGCAGCAAAGTTGACTTTTTAATGATAAGTAACTATGCTTATGCTTATAAATTTAACCCTTTAACTTTACTTCATGTACAAAGCAAAACATACTGCGTGTGTGTGTGATAAATTTGAGCGTGATTCTCCTTAATGCGTAAGGGAGAAATTCTGGCTGAAGCTTCTAAGTATTTATCAACATTGGTTTCTTCAAAGTAAAGTTTTCGTGTCATGCCATCATCGTGATACTAAATAATAATAGCATATTAATGAGAATAAAAGACGAGATGTTCGTAGAACTATACAAAATTGTGTAATGAGCTTGGTTATGGTTTGTCTGCAGAACACTAAACTACCGAACTCCAAGACCACGTTTAGAAAGGGGTTGATGAAAGATGTTGAAGGAAAATGTTTGGTTTGTGTATGAATTGGGATGGAGTTTCCTCTGTCTGATGCACAACACAAACATTGGATACCCGCCACTTTTTAATGCACCGACTAAAGAAAATTTCAAAGAAATGAGAGGAAAAGGGGAAATAATTTAATATTTTTCATGCTAATGTAATTACAGGGGTAGGGTAAATTTGCAGCTTTAATTGAAGTTTCAGGGTAAAAATTCAGATCAGCCAGATTCATAATATGGCACTACTTGCTACTAATATTTTAACCCAAAGTAATTCACATCGTGTTGGCTGCAAAGTAATACTTTCTGCAGTACTTTTTCTTCGAAAACTTTGCTTGGTACAAGCAGGTAAATTTACAATTTACATTATGTGTAAGCTACGATTACCTTTTAGTATGAACCTACATATGTCAAATTCACTCTCGATCTGCAGTCATCTAAAACATGATGAATTAGTTGAATTAAAATTAACTTTATGACTTTATTCAAACCGTGACATTATTTGTATTAAAGCGTCCTAAACCCCAAAAATGATGAGATGAAGAAAATTTATTACATTGCAGCGTATTACGTTTCAACGATGTTTTGGCCAGAACGTGAACGTTGGAATGGTATTCATAACGTAAATTGTTAGAAAGTCATTTAGTCAAATCATGGGTGAATGTTCCTTTCGCCTGAGTAGAAAGAAGACCACCACAAAGCTTTTGTGTTTTACATAACATTATATTATGCTATGTTGTAGATGTAAGATGCAACCATTTCGTAGAAAAGTTGTGTGCGTTTGCTAGATATAACTTCAACTTAGGACGAGGAGAGCGAAGAATGTTGGAAAAGCTGCAGTAAGCATTTTGCCTTGAATGTCATGAAAATCCAGAAGGGATGCTACAATTTCCGATTTGTGCAAAAATACATTAAGATGCAGACACAGATCTCTGCTCTTTGCTCTCACTTAGGTTAACCTTAAGTAAAAATGGAGGAGGAGGATTTCTTGTGTGAATGAAATAAACTAGCAAATAATAGCTTCACGTCAGCTCAAAGACAGTAATGTTTAAATCCAAGATCATTGCCAGATCCAACTTTAACAGGAGTTGTCTTCTGCTGACTGAGCTGAGGTCTACTTGAATGCATGAATCGCATGAATTGCTCAAGAGTTACAATGAAACAACTTCGTTCTCCGTTGGCTCCCACGCTTTAACTGCCGTAAAATAAGTGAAGAGCTTTTCCACCCATTTCATCCTAATGAATATGTGGTCGTCTCAGGATTCTTTTTGCTCTTAACACAAAAGTAAGCCTCTTTACTATTTATACGTTCATACGCTCTACATGCCAAATACTTTATAATTTTCGTGCCGATGTTGCGCCCGATGCAGCGGCACTTTCGTAGTCCTCCTTCTTATTTATATTTCTACTTTCAGTGTGTTAATCAGGTACACACACTGCACCACTACTTCAGGGATGTACATAAATTTTCTGGGTGGATCAAAACAAACAGTATTGAGGAGAAGAAAGAGGATCTAAAGATCTGTATCTCTTTTCAACTTAGGAATCATTGCCTCCGCGTCTGTACATTAACCAAAAGGCAAGACTGTAATAATGGAAACATGCTTTTCACTAGTAGCTCAGATAATGGAAACAATACTATTTCTGCGATAGTTGGAATCTTACCAATTATATGTACCTTTGACTATACATTTATGTGCTAACAGTTCTGAAGACAATGCATTTTCTTCATTCAAAATAAACCTTGTATTCTTTCTTACAGACAAAAATACAATTTAATATACAGTATTGAGGAGAAGAAAGAGGATCTAAAGATCTGTATCTCTTTTCAACTTAGGAATCATTGCCTCCGCGTCTGTACATTAACCAAAAGGCAAGACTGAAATAATGGAAACATGCTTTTCTCTAGTAGCTCAGATAATGGAAACAATACTATATCTGCGATAGTTGGAATCTACCAATTATATGTACCTTTGACTATACATTTATGTGCTAACAGTTCTGAAGACAATGCATTTTCTTCATTCAAAATAAACCTTGTATTCTTTCTTACAGACAAAAATACAATTTAATAACTAAGAAGTTAACTGTTTTGTTTATTTTTACTGCACCAGAAAGAAAGTCTTATAAAATGTATAATGCATTGCAGAGTGTGATTGAATTACAGTAACATCTGAGGGCAAGAAACACAAAAAGTGTTAGTAGAACTTCTACTGTAGAAGTAACCGAGGAAAATGTATTGTTTATCTACGACAATGATGCTACTACAATTAAGTAACGCACGACACAAATTTTGAATTACCTTTGATGCTTCTTGATTCGTGTCAGATTTGATTTCTT